>KN884980.1:0-10365 GCA_000934455.1 Apostichopus parvimensis | reverse complement strand
CGAACGTGTGGTATTAGAAGAACAAATAACTTCTATAAACCGACTAGAGGGTGTTTTTAAACTCAGCAAATAATTTCAGCACAAGTACAGAACTACTGGCAGTTTTTAACTCGTATCACTAGCCCGAGTGTTGTAGTGTTACTGGCGTGGACATCAAAACACTGAATGATAGGATAGCGACATTTAAGTGTGGGCAGCTGGTTGAAAGTTAAATATACTCTTGCTTGGTATTTTTGACGCCAATGCCTCGAACGATAACCAAGAAGCCTATGCATGGTACCATTGCGAACGTGATTGCTGTATAGCTGTACACGGACCTATGTACGATACAGAGTTGCTTGGGTTTGGTTAAGCGCGAACATGATACAGAGTTCCTTAGTTTATGTGACATTTCAAACTGTCCAGCTATACACGGATCTGTGTATTGTACGAAACGAACGTCTTTCGTATTCTAGCTGTATCATAAGTAGTGAGTGGACACTATAATAACTCCTAAAACAGGCGTGTGGTTGGACACGTTTAAACTATTGCCGGGGTTGATGAAAAGTGGCAGTATAGAAAATTATGAGTCATAATTTGTTTTCAACCTACCACACATAATATTACATATTTATATATGTATAAACATATACCTATATATATATATATATATAATATAATATATATTTTAAATCCATAATCGATGTTTCATAGTCTTTCCATAGAATGAACTTAGTAACATCATTAGTTCCTACTCGTTAACGAACCATATCATTTTCATTACTTCCTGTGAAGTTCGTTGAAGAAAGGAGGTCAAGATGTCTATTGTTTGGATTGCATTACTCTGTTTTTCTCATTGACATAATCTCGCTTATATCAAATATGATTAAAAAATGATTCTCGGTAGAGACTATAATTGGATGAATTTTTGAAAAGGACTCTCCCAGTTTATCTACCGTGTGCACTGGTTCCGTGTGCGTGTTGCTGTTTCGCTCTCGCTGTTTCCCTTTCCCTTTCGTAATTAATAATATGGCAATATGGAATTTTGTCAAAATTCAATAACATACTTTTCCAAGAAATGATCCCAAAACATGGCAAACGTTTTGTTTGCCTTCATAGTATAGATCGTGCTAACATGCAGTGTGAGTGAAACAGCATCACTCTGTCGCCACAAATGAATGTGAAACCCCTCCCCCTTCCCCTCATCTCATGTGACTATTTCACAAAACACCCTTCCCCCTTCCCCCACCCCTACATCCAAACCTCGTCCATATATCAAAGATTGATTTAATACAAAAACGATTGGAAAATCCTGTTATTTCCTCTAGTAAATCTCAATCGTTTATAATTGCATATTATTAAAACGCGATCGGTGAACCAATCACATACAGTCGAATACACCCCGCATGCAGGCGCATGTATAAGACACATATAGAAGAATTCAAAACCTCATGGAAAATGACATGTTATGATAGAGCTCATCCAGGTAAAGCACATATTTGGTGGTAAAAAATGGGGGAAAATGTGCTATTCTTGGCAAGGATGATAGGTAATTTGAGTCCCTAATGAGTTTTCCAGATTCCCTTTAGATTGGTGTAGAGGTCGTCACTGATTTCCCATTGCTTTATACCTGCTGAAACATCTGGCGAGGTGAGTTGGTTCAGACTATGACTAATATATTTACAACAGCTTATTAATAATTTCAAATCAAACATCTCTAATCATGTTCAGCTGGAATGGTTTGGGTTCTTCGGCCGATATGGTTGGGGCTGTTCGGCGCAAATTCGGCGCGGATGGTTGGGGCTGTTCAGCTGGGATAGGTGAGGCTGGTCGGCGCGGATGGGTGGGGTTGTCCAGCTGGGATGGGTGGGGCTGTTCGGCGCGGATGGGTGGGGCTGTTCGGCTGGGATGGGTGGAGTTGTTCGGCTGGGATGGTGGGGCTGTTCGGCCGGGATGGGTGGGTTGTTCGGCGCGGATGGGTGGGGTTGTTCGGCTGGGTGGTGGGGCTGTTCGGCCGGGATGGTTGGGGTTGTTCGGCTGGAATGGTGGGGCTGTTCGGCCGGGATGGGTGGGTCGTTCGGCGCGGATGGGTGGGGTTGTTCGGTTGAGATTGTTGGGGTTATTCGAGTGGGAAGCTTGGGGTTGTTCAACTGGGATAGTTGTAGTGATAGGAAGCAGTATTTGGATATGGAGTCTACGTAAAACGTATCAAACATGAACTGCCGAAGCGTTTATTAGATTTGTTACTCTGGCAGTAGCGGGCAGTCTCGTTGGAATGAACGGAATATCTTGTAAAATGTGATTGTGGACTACTATAATGTCATGGCTTGCTCACCCACACCATTTCCATGCCTTAGATGTATATTGAATACAAGAATGGTCAAATCAACAACACAACAAGGACCCATCAAACTATGCAATAAAATGATGGACTGGAAAAGTGGTATAGTGTCAAGGGGTGCGGGGGGGGGGGTGGTGTGTGCTCGGATTTTACAATGTTCCGATGGATGTATAATAAGAGCTTTCTAGAAAAATTAGCGCGCACGTGGGCCCCACCGGCAGTGCATGGTACAATATAGTGGCCATCACCATGCAAATGCGCAACTGGAAATCATGAAGCCTTATATGTATTATGAGCACATAAATACACAATGAGGGTATAGTTGGGGCTGGCTATTTTAGCGTTTGATCGTCAGTTTTCAGCGGATATCTCAGCGTAATTTCACAGATTATTACTACACGGTGCTCACTCTAACATTACGATAGTCGCACTGAAGGCGTCCTCTTTGCAAGTTGTCACCTAATGGAAGTTATCGGGACATACTCGTAATTACATTAATTCCGACCACATTCTACTATTCTTCATATTGAACATTGAAACGGAAAGCAAGTCTTGAAAAAAATGTCAGGATTTTTGGTATCAGCTCCTATCGGAAATTTACCAAAAGCAACATAACAAAATAGGTACTTTAATGTAAGTACTTGCATGGATGATCTTTTCATAATGTAGGCAGTTTTTTTCTGGTTATTTAAATATAATAACTATTATTTTTTTTTTTGACGAGAAACCGTTAACTGTCGATAAGCTGTCGTATATTGCTCGTATTATTAATCACGTTAATCACGAATATGTTTTTTGTTTTAATAACGTGACGTTATGTACGTTTAAATTCGTTTCGCTTTGATGAGAATTAAATAACATACCATGTATTAGAAGCTTCTTCTGATTTGTGTGAAGATCAGTTCAAGTCTGTAATAGGGCAACAATATAATTTAATTGAGTCAGTTCACTCTTATATTCAGGACTGTTAGACAAAAGGCAGTATTTGCCATACTGCATGTTGTTCCTAAAATATGAACGACTTCAAACTTACACGATAATTGTTGGTAATTGTATAAACAGAATTGTTTATTTTCATGTTGAAACGACTACCAATGGGAAGCTAAAAGATTTCATAAAAAAAACCGAAACGAGAACTTAATTGGATGTTTGGAGTACCGTATACGCTGTAGCATAAACATACCTCTATCATTCAATTGTGAAACAAAAATTTTATGTGGAGTTATCCCTATACAATACTTTTCTTATTGTTAATGAAACTTACTCTTTTTTGTATAATTATAAAAAGGTAAAACTCCACTTCATTGTTTCTTTCTTATACAAACCGTCCTCAAACATCGAAGTATCATTAACTTTATACTTGAGTTGATGACTCAATGAAAATGTTTCCTTAATAATCCTGAGTAATGGTGGTAAATGACAGACGAAACACGAATCATTGTAGGCCTATGTATCTTATACACTAGACTAATACTTCCAGGTCAGTAAACCCACACCTTAGAACTGTTTACCGGTTATTTCCGTTCACACGACTAGTGTATGATTCAGACCTAACGCTCTTCAATACATCCCTTTATTTAGGTCTTTCTTGCCATTTTTTCTTTATTTTTGTGTGTGTTTTGTTTGTTAAAAAATAATTTTATATTCTTTGCCATGGAAACCATACAACTTTGTGGTAAAACTGGACGTTATGACTCAGTGTGCTATGTACACCGTATACCGCACACCGCGATGTATAGCAGGTATGTTATTACCTGTTTTTATTGTTGGATGTTTTAATTACCATTACAAGGCCTGTATATATATTTACGATGAAAAATAATCGTATAAGCATTTTAGTTTATTGTGATGCGGAAAAGACTTAACATGTCACGGTGACGTCACCATGACAGTTAAGAAAATGTGCAGTTCCAAAAAGTAAAATTCATGGCAGGCTAAGCCTTTGAAACGAGGTTATTTTAATTGATTTTCAAAACAGGTATAGGTATAGTCAATTTCATGTGCAATGTTTCAGTAACAGTCGAAACATTGGGAAATTGTTTCTGACATGTGATTATTGTTGGGCCCATATGAAAAGGAAAGGTTGAAATGGAAAGGAGTTATATACGGCAATTATTACTTACTTACTGACTTTTATTTTGATAAAAAACAATGACATCAGGTTTTCATGTTTTTTTTTACAGAATTATTTATTTTCCTCCAGTGGGGTCCGGTTTTGACACAGCTGATTCTAAAATATATATATTTTAAGTATTTGCAATATTTGTAGTGTACCGACACGGTTGAAGTTCACCTTGTAAGTATGGAAGGAAGCGATACATGGATAGTCAAATGTTTCATATTCAATTGTGGCAATTTGAAAGCACATATTGACAAAATGATATAGTCCCTGGTACAGAGTTTAAACCATGATATCTCTAATACTAAAATAAAAGCTTTTATAGAAGGGGTTGTTTGTTCATCAAAGAAAAAACCTTTCTTTAAAGATATTTTATAAATAAATTGACAGTTATGTTCGCTTCTCCTTTCACAACTGGTGACGAACAGTGTATGGTATATATGTATAATCTGTTTGTGCAGTACGAACGGGGTATGCATTAATTATGACTGTATACTGCAACGCTTCGGCCCATTTCCCACACTCTCTCTCTATAACTGAATGGTCCTTGGCTGTCCTAATAACTAAATGGTTGACCTCATTCCATAGACAATATCGTGTTAACTATATACACAATTCATTATACCTTAGTAGACTTAATTCACATCAGATCAGTAAATATACTGTACTAATTGTTTCCGTTATCGGTCTGTGCTATAGCGACGACTTAATCATCAACCATCGCAAATGTTAGGTTTGATTGGCTAGACTGCACGAACCAGTCAACATAGTCGATACATACAGAATAACTTGGATTATCCGGGCCTCCGTTATCCGGACCCGACATCAAACCATGCATTCTGGGCCTATAGTTTAATCACTCAGTCGATACATATAGAACAACTTGGATTATCCAGACCTCCGTTAGCCGGACCCGCTATCCAACCATGCATTTGGGCCTATAGTTTAATCACTCAGTCGATACACGTAGAACTACTTGGATTATCCGGACCTCCGTTATCCAGACCCGATATCCAACCATGTATTTGGGGCCTATAGTTAATCACTCAGTCGATACATATAGAACAACTTGGATTATCCAGACCTCCGTTATCTGTACCCAATATCCAATAATTAATTTGGGGCCTATAGTTTAATCACTCAGTCGATACATACGGAACAACTTAGATTGTCCAGACCTCCGTTATCTGTACCCAATATCCAACCATTCATTTTGGGCCTATAGCTTAATCACTCAGTCGATACATATAGAACATCTTAGATTATCCAGACCTCCGTTATCCGGACCCGATATCCAACCATTCATTCAGAGACATATTACCTACTAACCTAGTTTTGCTTCTCCCTAGCATCTTGGGGTTTCCCGGAGGGGTGCGAGGGAGTGGTGGGAGTATGGTTCCTCCCTAACAGTGATTTATTTGTACAGTCTCTGGGAAAGATAGTCAGTGTATGGAAATGTGTTTTTAACCAGAGGTATATCTTCACAGGTCACGATGATAGAACTGTATGTATATAATATGTATAGTGCTAACAGTTGTTGAATCATATGCCGGAAGTGACGTAATTATCGATTTATCTCTCTCTGTCCCTAGCTCTCCACGCACACTCCCGTGCATGCATGTATTGTGGCTGGGGATCATTAGCCCAGACTGTACATGTGTAATTAATCTTATGCTGTTTTCACAGACTCGTTCAGATTTCCTGATGGTTTTACCGTTGACTTTTTCAGTTCTAACATGTACCTTTATTGTTTCCTGAATAAGTCCAACGTTTGTACTCCTCCAATGACTTGCGCCAAGGGCGACTATAGGAATGCTCAGTATTTTCATAAATATAAAATGGCTGAACAAACAAGAGAAACAAATGGTATTTCCTTCTCTCAGACTGAACGACACGCAATACCACAAAAATTATCCAACGTCACCAAAATAATCTGTAGCCCATTAAAACCACCCAGCACTCTATACCCATTACAGTGCATAAGGAAGGCTACCCTTAACACAGGTCCTATAAAAGTTACACATAACATGCCTTATGCAAGAAAAGTATATATGTTATTACTATGCGGGTGCTATGACGTCATTTCCGGTACTTTCCTTGGTTATGGTCATGTCCAATCAATTTTAAGTTTCAACATTCATGTCTCTGATTCACATATTTACCACCGATATGAATAGTTGTATGAAACTTACTAAGTTGCTTTTTTTCCCATTTATAATTAGGTCTTTATAGATATTTCATTATTCCAAGAGGGGAGAAAAAGCAATTATACATGAGTTTTTATAAATATTTTTTTTTAAAAGAAAACCTGGAAGGAACAATCAACGTAAGAAAACTCGCTCTGTCATCTTCATACCGGTATCAAACAATGACTCGATGACGAAAATTTTAGGAATAATTTTGGAATCAATAATTACTTACCTAGGAACATGGATTTAGTGAAAACTTAGGATTATGCCTTATAATTTGATCAATTGCCTTCTTATTTGGATAATGCTTGAAAGGATTGGTAATATCATTGGGAGAAATGAACGACAAGCTTTTAATGATTTACATAAGAATTCATTCAGGGAACTTTATAAAGGAAGACTGGCGGTGAATTCCCTAATCGTCAAATACAGATATATGCAGATTGGCCTGTATGCAAATATATGCAGATTGCCAATATGCAAATATATGCAGATTGGCCTATATGCAAATATGCCCGATGCTGTACTGATAGGATACGAGACATGTACCCTCATAGTTTCATGCATCCCATATCATCGAACACTACTTCGATCTAGCGAACAAGCTTGAAGTCTTGACATTAGATTGAAAGATGGATTATAGTGTGCACACAGCAGACATTCATATTGATTTTCTACTCATATTTCATTGGTCTAACCACATCTGCCTTTTGCGTAGGGTTTGGGGACGGATTTGCGTCATTTTAAACCAACCCACGTGAGGGTATCCTCACAAAATTTGATAACTAGCAGATCTATTTGTTTACCCACCATCTTGTCGGTTTTTGCGATTTTTCAGTTAGTATAGGCCTAACCGTGCAAGCCAATAAAGAAACGCGCCTAGCCACGCAGAAAATACGAAACCGAAATTTAATTTCTATTGAAAATTTCCAATATTTATATAATCTAGGAAATATCGGCGACGGTTTCTACGCTTGTGTGATAGCTTTTTCTAATTTCTTTTTCTTGGGGAGAGGGGGGGTGGCTGTATGTTTGTTTACTTTTCATTTACTGTACCGAACCTGAATTCCAAATCGATTTGCATATCATGCATATGCATGAGTTATCCAGAAGTCGCAATACTCAGCAACTGGCTGATATAGGCCGTCAATAAAAGCTTTGAATTTTAACTTCCATTTCAATTCCATTAGCGATACCTTGACAGTGGGCGGTGTTTCTATATAAATAACGGGATTTAAGTTTCATGTCCCATCGATAACTTCATTCCGTATGGGTTTCGTCTAGACCTCCTGTTATTGAGTCTAACAGCCGTGTAGGAGTGGACTTACGTAACCCTTTGCCTCGCTCAACTTCCGGAGCCTCCGTCTAGACTCAGCTTACCTAAGTATTACCGTTAATGTGACCTCAAATCTCTCAGACAGTTTTACCGGTTTGATCGAAATGAATCACATTGACCTTATCGACTCGGGATCAAGGAGAATTGTCAAAGGGTCAAGTTCAAGAAAGGTACGAGAGAACTTTTAGAGAAATTTATCGGTCGTTGACGTACTTTTTTTACAACCATTCTTGTAAAACGATAAAATAAAAAAAAAAGAGTATTTTGTAAATCGATTTCCTTCGCGTCTGCTATAGCATATAGGCCTATATACTTACAGACTTGAACAAGTCTTTATCGTGTTAATTCGATATCGTTTGGATTTATTTTAAGTGCCTCGTGATTCAGGGGTATTAAAAGTTTACTAAAAGGAGGAAAAAAGTAATTAATATTTACCCATGGTATATTCCACTTTAACTGCAAAATACCATTTAACTAAAAAATAGCTAGGCACCTTGTTTTTATTGTAAAAAAAATAATGTAATCGGTAAAAAAAAAACGTACGTTGTTAGTAAAATTTCTATCTGTATGGATTAAAAAAGTTGATCTTATAAGCAAGAACTCTCGCAAGAGAAACACGCTTTTATCGGGTCAACCCTATTTATTATCAATTGCTTCATCTGTGGAGTCATAGATACACTGGACCTTTACCTGCCATGGTCTCTCTTATTGATGATTTGTCTGCAAAACCGTTTGGAGTTATTTTAAGACCCATTTTAGGATGTTTAATTTCTATTTTCTTGAAAGAAAAATCTTACATTATACTCAGTGAACCGTTTGTGTTACGTTTCCGACTTCACTTCAATGAGGTCCGATAATATGTTGTAACTCATGTTGGTCGTACATCTATATATGGTGTGAATGGTTCCGCAGGCAGTGAACTCAGTCAACTTAACATGCATAACAAACCAATTGATCTTAACCACGAAACTTATAACGAATTTCGGATTAATAGAAGCGATACATCAAGCGCGCGGTTCCGTAAGAAGGAGAACATCTCAGCCCACACCGATCCATCGAGTTGGGTAAATTACCTATTGTTTACTTTTTCTTTCAAATCTCTTTGATGTTCCAGGTAATGCCGACAAGTTATTTTTTAATTCGACCCTGCGTTGGTCACTCTGGAGAAATCGGTTATAAAGTACTGCGGGTACCCACGTCGCAAAAGCTTCAAAGTGTTCGTGTCAAAATGTCAAAACTCAAGTCAGTTTAGGGTATCGTAAAAAAAAAAAGAGAGCGACTCTGAACCTCGATTTCTGGGTTCGGAAAATATGTTTTGCTTTCGTCTTCAGCTCCTTCTTTCGTGTAGTGCGCATGACTCTGTTAACTTTATATAAGGTAGCGTGGTGAGATCGGGGAATGTAATCAGAGGAGGTAAAACTTAGACATAAAAATATAAACTATCGTGTTTTGGAATTATATAGTTGAAAATCACAAAAGATGTTTACCTGTATCAAGTTGAGGAGGATCAACTCTGACACAAATATTTACGTCACAAAATGAACTTGTACTTAGCTTGACATATAGCAGACGTACGGAAGCCTTGGTGTTTCTTTCTTTCTCTCTCTCTCTCTGCCTCTCTCTCTAGTGTTTTCTGGGGGGGGGGGTCTTCTCCATTTTGTTTTAGTGAGTGAGTATATATAGGGAGTTCAATTATCGATAGTGGTCTAAAATCAAAATGCCAATGTACCCGGCATGGTTTGTGTTTACATATTCATATTAGTGATCTAGCGGGCCCATTCCGGCCTCCTTAGAAAAAGGAAAACCAGTCCATTCCAACCCTAATCCCTGCACCTCTTCTTCTCCTCATACTTTTTATGTAATATAACGTAGGCCTATCCTGGATGATGATTCATGAATATTGATTGATTGATTGATACGTATGCCTCGAATATCGACAGATAGGTTATCATGTATACTTTGTCATTTTACATTAAAATAAACATAATAACCATAATTGACCTTGTTTGACCTCATAACGTATGATACCGGATTCTGCAATAATCTGCAACGTTATTGGCCAATTCTTAAAACAAGAGCGGATCTTGGGCCAATCCGAGCTACCGTACAAGTTCTGCAAAATATTCCATAAAATAAACGCTCCTCCCGTCCCTCCATGCGTGAACTTTTCACACGATATGATCACCATCTAAATTGTCGCCATTTTTGATTGGCCAGCACGGCTAATTACCGTCGATGACCGATCTTGCATATTTAGGCTCCTTTCACCCATCAGAGATGACTTCCACGCATGCGTGATGATTCAATTTGTATCTTTGTTATACCCGATGTACAAACTATTCTAGGAATGGATCATCAACATTCTATAAGCGATACAACTGACCCCTCGACAAAGTTAACC
>KN884979.1:48241-62007 GCA_000934455.1 Apostichopus parvimensis | reverse complement strand
TAATGCAAAAGGTAAATTAATCACAATTAGATGTTTGTTTAATGATTATTCATAATTGATTAAAAGTCGATCCTATCCGAAACGTCAGAGTAGTAATAGCCGAGGATTTCACAGGCCCTTGGACATTTTGGTTCTAGGATGAACTCACAGGTCTCTTCATCCCGGCTCAGTTTACAATGCGAAGGCTTTCTAACCTTAGGTTCAGCGTGACTGTAGAAGAGGAGAATGAGAGGGACAAGTGTTAACAAGTGCACACAAAAAAAGGTGTACGTAATGCAAAGAACTCCGTCTATAGGTAAATTTTTGTTCTATCAGGGAAACAGAACAAAAATGCTAAGGTTATTTCTTTCAACCTTCGAATATTGTCACGTCGCCACACTCGTCACCTCGCCACACTCGTCACCTCGCCACACTCGTCACCTCGCCACACTCGTCACCTCGCCACACTCGTCACCTCGCCACACTTGTCACCTCGCCACACTCGTATATATATATATATATATGCATGTATGTATATATGTATATATATTGTATATATATATATATTTATACATATATATGTTTGTATATATGTATGAATATGTATGTATATATGTATGTATAAATATTTATAATTGAGTAGCATCAAATAATGACATTGGATTTGGGACCCAACATCCCCTGCCCTCAATAGTAGAGCATCCTATACTTTGATTGTCTTCAATCGTCGATTAAACTTTTAAATGAGTGTTTCTAGTTATAAGAAAAGTCTTACTTTCCGCAGCAGACATAGTAGTGGTCTTCAGTGCACTCACATCGGACACAGGATTGTGCATCGATAAAGGAGAATCCTGCAACATCGCAGTAAACTGCAGCTGTGTTAGAAAAAAACAACAACTTTAAGTTGATAGATTGAACTGAAAGATATGTAACATATCTATAGGCTTCTTAAGCTGATAACCAGCTACCAATATTACGATCGAGTTACTCCATGTTGTGAACATTACATGCTTGCATATCATTTTTTGTTCTCATTTGTTTTCTCTCGAAGAGAGAGAGAGAGAGATGGAGAGAGGCGGGGAGAGAGGTGGGGAGAGAGGTGGGGAGAGAGGTGGGGAGAGAGGCGGAGAGCGGTGGAGAGAGAAAAGCGTTTATAAGAGGAACCAACGCAAACTTATTTCATCTCCTATTTGATATCGCTTGATCCGTATTTGAGAATGATACATAATAATAACGTCTTTTACGTTTTTTTCTTAACATGGAAAAGGTATCGTATAGTGAGAATATAACTGTCAAAGTGACTAGTTGTATTATATTTATAAGGTAGTCTGTATGATCAAGCGTTTTGTATTGTACATACAGTTTTTCCCCAGTTATTATAACAGTGGAAAACAATAAACACAAACACATCTTGGTAATTATGTAGTTCCTCTGCGCTATCACAAAAGACTTACTACTCATCGTGATAAGAAAAAGAAAAATCGTATTACATAAAAGCTGAATCAAGTTTAAAGTTCTATATCTGAGTAATGGAACACGCTATGACGAGAAGAGTTCAACTTTGCGGTATTTTTTTGTTGTTGTACATACCAACTGCATCTTTATTATACCTGTTTATCATTACAAAATCTCTCATAGGGAAAGTAGGACCTATAGAGTCAGATCATAGGTAACTGTAGTCATCTGTCAGACTTGTATTAAATATGTATAGTAGACCGTAATCGACGTCTACTTATACTCAAAGCAATCGAAATAGTAAGTAGTAAAGGTACTAGTGCAAACATACATTACTCTTATACATTTGTGTTAAGCCTAACCTTGTTTACATGACATGCATTCGTACTCATACTTGGTAATCCATTATATACTTGTATACAAGTACATACTGCCCTTCCAAGTATGAGTACGAATGCATGTCATGTAAACAAGGTTAGGCTAAACACAAGTATATAAGAGTAATGTAAGTAATGCTCGTACAGATGCTGTTGTATTAAGTACTACAATTCTACCGTTAGCTATCTAGGGATCATTTAGTGTCAATTAAATCAAGGAATGCACAGAACTTAAACTAACTTATTCAGTTGAAAGTTTGTAAACAGAAAGGGGAAAAAACATATCAAATGATTAAACAATGTTAAAATATGCCATAACAGCTAATTGCATGAAAGCTTCGCTAGTCACTTTTCATTATCAAGTAATAAAGTAAAACCTGAGTTGTGATAATTATGCGAAATCTTTCCATTTTGTGTTTTATATATTCCAAAAAAAAACTTATACTTGAAATCATTTATTTGGTGATAAACCAATCATTTTACTGAAACAATGTAGGAAACTGTGTATTCTTACACTAAGTTATATTAAACAAATCTTATAAATAATGAAGTATAGGCCTAACACAAACAAACCGGACTGATAGGGGGAGGTGGCACCGGAGGAACATGAGCAGTCCACCCCCTCCCCCTTCCCCTCCCCTTCCCAAGAAGAGGTAAAATATATATCTTCGTGAAGGAGCAAAGAAAGTTAGGGAAATTTATTGGTTATTCCTTTGTTAATAGTTTGTTCTTTCACTTATGTAAAACTTGTGATAAAATATGTTGAGAAATGATTGCAATGTTAGTCGATATGATATGAAACAATTACGATAATTATAATAGCGTAGTAAATATGTCTTTGGGACAAAATATGCGTTAGAAATAAAATCGAATGCACGTCGACCAGATGACGTTTTTTTTTAAGTTGATATGAACTCCACCACCCCGTCCCTCCAAGGTTTTCGCTAAGGCAAGGTTTGCTGATCAAAGGTCTTTTCACTCATCTTATAAAGCAACTTCCTAATTTCGTCTAAATTTTTTCAATGAAATAATTAAACGAGAGTCGTGACCTCAATGAACAAATACGCTGGAGATATTTAAAAGGATAAACCAGGTGAAAATTATTTTTGGCCGATGAAAGAGAAACATATTCTAACAAGTTCTAACTGCGTTAATATTTGCTTTGAATTCTTATAGTCCTATGTATCGTTTTCGAGATGACAAAATATCACGTTGACAAGTTTTGTACCAAAAGTGAACTTGTAGCAAACAGGTGTGATGTCATAAATGCGCATGGGCAAATGTGTGCATCCAATTGTGTTCTTCTTCCAAAAATTGGAATGAATTCAGATATGAATACACTACACTCATTTTAAGAAAAAATGTAAAGCAAAATATGATATGACATCTGTTTGCTTCAAGTACACTATTGACACAAAACGTGTCGACTTCAAATCTCAAAAACAAAAGAAATGAATGCAAATTTCAACAGAATGCTTAATGTATCTTTTACTTTCATTAATCCAAAATAAAAACTGTCCCCTTGGCTATACTCTTAAATACTCTTTACACCGTCTAGGTCGAGAAGCCGCTCTTTTTTACTTTATTGTTTGAGATATTTATATTATATTAACCGAATGACATAACTTTTACAATCAGCAACGTCCTCTCGACAAAATGTTCACTCAGTAACTACAAGCAGGAAGAAATAAGTGAGATTTAAAAAAATAACAGAATCAGACTTACTGTTGTAATAGCATGTGCCATGATCTGGTTCCACATCAACCAATTCGTGTGGCACTCTAGCCTCTACATCAGGTAGGACTAGTTCTTGCGAAACGGCTACCCCAACTAGAGCACCGAACATCAGGAGGCTGGCAAAATTCATGTTTCTGTTACCGGTGATGGGTCTTCTCAAAAGAAGTATATCGAGTGAATGGAAAGGCTTCTGAGCTGGATAATGATGACTATGAACCAGATCATCACTCTTTTATTCACTGGCTAAAATTTCTGAAGATGGGTGTGTTGTTCCGGCGTCGTCAAAGTATACATTTTGTGATAAATGTGTCCTCTCTCTGCCTGACAAACTATGTCCACTTCTGACGGTTATAAATCGATGTTGAAGTGGACAGGTTAAACCAGACCTTTTAACAAAAAACACAAAAAATTACAATTATTCTGGGAGCTGTTTAAAATTAATTAATCATGTCGATTTTGGGGGTGACAATGTAACTGTTTGATTTGTAGATCAGTTAGCCATCATATCAGTTTACTTTATAATGTAGTTTATGTCAATAGAATACACTATTTGAAGTGATTAATTGTTATTTGAAAAGAGAGAAACGAAAACAAATTTTAATGCGATGTTGTTGAAATCCCCTCAAATAAACAATGTCGTGATTTATGATTATGTTTTTGTTACAGACGGGGCATTTTGATAGGTCTAAAATGACACGAGACTGGTCCTGTCATTAAACAGATTTCTTTCGGTGTAGCAGTATGCGTTATCTTCCGCCATTATGTTTATTTAGGGTTTACACGCACATTCGTTCTTTAATGTAGAATTTAGAGTTAAGCTATGTACAACTACAGAAAGTTTGCTGTGTTAACTTTACGTTAATTCCTTCTGCGACAGGCAACATTCACTACGTACAACAATGGCTTCATCTACCAAAACAACTGCTGTTATTACCATTGAAGCAAGTTAATTATATATTTTGTCACAGTTTGTATTCTCGATAAGCATGCGACTGAGAAACTGATTCATTCTGTAATCTCGAGTAGGCTTGATTATGGCAATTCTCGTCTATTTAGTGTAGCTAAATCCCAATTATAGAGATTGCAAAGGATCCAAAACACGGCTGCTCGAATCGTCGATAGGGCAAACTGGTTTACCGCCCCCATCACTCCTATGACTGGAAGAACTACACTGGTTACCATTAAGACTACTCCGTATTGACTAGAATATCCTCATTCTAGTTTTTCGTGCCATTAAAACTGGTACCCCGACCTACCTTAATGTTCTCTTACATCAGCAAGCTAAATGTAGACCAATACGTTCGCATTATCAACTTCAAATTCAGGTTCTAATGTCACATTCAAGACCATTCGGTGACCGTAGCTATCTGAATACTGCACCACGTGTATGGACCCCCTCCCCGTTGAACTTAGGTCTCTGGATTATATTATTTCAATTCCAGCGCTGTCTTTTCTTTCTCTCAACTCTATTAGTTTTTGCACATTCAGCACCCGTAAAACGCTTTGAACAACTTTTGTTGGAGTCTGCGCTTTATAAGACTAGTTATTATTATTATTTTTCCATGATGATTTTCGAAATTGTGTTGCAGTGTAAATGCAATTAGGAAAAAGAACACAATAAAAACAATTATATATGACAATACATTTGTACCGATTGCAACTTTGCTCTTAAATACCATCCCGTAGGCCGACCTCAACCCCTCACTAACACACACACACGTGATTATTGCAATGCGCAAGAGATAATGTGCGCAGGATCAGCTTTTGCTCTTTTCAGATCAGCTATTCCTTTATATGTTAATATTCGTTCAACAATTCCCCTTGAAGATTCACTCATTGGGATACACAAACATAAAGTTTATCCTAACAGCGACGTACATATACAAGAGCAGAGGCGTCGAGAGCCAGGTCGAGCCCAGTGGACATCTTTGTCACCCCCTACTCTTCTGCACTCGTTGTGTTTCTTTAAGTATATTATAAAACTGAGACTAATATTAGTTTCATCCCATATTTCCAAACCTATCATTATTCCTCGGGGGCCCAATTGATTGCGGGCCCCAGGGTCAGTAAACCCCACCCAGAAGTCGATCTTCTCGCCTAAGTAAGTACTCCTTGGATAGTTTAGTTCTGCTTATTCTGGTTAGGCAACTCAATGCAGAGTACTCCACAGTACACGAGGTATGACAACAGCCTGTTGAGTATCATTAACCAATGGTTCTGCACTACTGTAATGTTCAGCTGTGCAGACTAGTGTAGTTCTATTTGGGTTGTGTTAACTTAAAATCAGAATTGCGCCCGCTTTTAGAACTCTTTGTTGGCATATCCGATGCCGGATGGAATTATGTACGTAGACGAAATCTAAAGTGTGTATATATGTATTTTAGATCCCCCTGTAAGCAGGAACTCGCGAAGAAGCCTCACTGGCTTATCAAAGCCGCAAGCTGACCGAAGTCGGTCTCTTACATTCATATTTAACGTCCATGATTATTAACCACTGAGCTAACACTCCACGGCCGGTGTTCAAAGTAGCGGTGTTCCAACACAGTCTCACATTCCCACTTTTTGATAGTATCTCAGTTTCTAATAATTGACATTCTTTGTAAGACTTATCCCTTTAATTGATGTGATGTGAAGTGAAGTGGTGAATTACAGCGCCGTACAAATGGTTATATTTATGCTTGGCGACAGAGTGTCGGACGAAAACAAAATGACCCAAATCAATATTTGTATGTGTGTATATATATATATATATATATATATTCCAACATCTACATTAATATATAGAACAAGAAATGATGTCAAAGAAGAAATAGTTTGTTTGCTTATTTATTTATTTCTCTTCTTTGTCTCCTAATAACAATGAAATAACGATTTATAGCACCTGCCTATATTAACTTGCAGGTTGTTATAATTCTTTTTTTTAGGATAAACTACACTGATTCAGACGCATTAGATAAATTGGAAGAATGCTATAATATGATAACTACAGAATAGGCATTAATGTTAAATGGAGTATGTAGCTCAGATAAGCTTAAATAATCAAACAGTTTCAAATCATACAGCACACTTCTCATGATGTTCAAACTGAGTTTTGGATTGTTTGTTTACCAGTTACCATAAATTGTGAACCTTATACAATCTTGACTTTATCTGGTGATATAAGCAAGGCTATCTGCACTGAATTTTGGTGCCATCGATCGAAACGTCTTTTAAATAAACGTATAGGCTCTTTCTTTCAAACGAAATTTGGCAAAACATGGCTCGTTGCACAATCCAAGTATACTACTCTAAATAAAACAGACTATTTCAACAAAGATATGATGGAAGGTGCTAAATTCTTCATTTAATTTTAAAGTACATTTTCAAAAGAATCGTGCAGGATTAATATAACTCAGTCAAAGTGGTAGCTTCCGTTGTATGTCAGGTTTTCATGCCGGTATGGATATACTATCTATACAGCGTATGGTAAACCACCCACTGGTACGTCATCAAACCAATCACCAGGTACGTCGGAGGTGTACCAGCCAAGGATTTGACATTTTTTACATCTTGGAAACTTGTAAACACAAGTCACTTGATGTTGAGTCAGGGGACAACGTGCAGGATCTGCCATAATAGGTTCAGGTTTTCTGGGGGGAAAAAAGAGAACAAGATAAAGATATTTTTCGTAAAAAGATGTTATAAATAAATACGTCATTTATATAGCGCTAAAACACAAAAAAGTATCAAAGCACTTTACAAAAAGAAAATGATAAAAAGGAAATAAATACACTGTAAACAAATAATAGCCTAATAAAAATAATCTTAAAATACCAACACAAAAAAGTAAAAAACAATAAGAGGTAATAAAAAATACAATAGGAGGTTATATAACAAACAATAAGAGGTTATAAAAGAACAATAAGCGATTATACCAAACAAGAGATTATAAAAAGGTAATATTACGTAAAATAACTTTAAGAAATACGTCTTCAAATGACATTTATATATTGGCAGCGTTGGACTGGTCCTAATGTCTTTTTTTCAAATCATTCCATAGCTTTGGACCAATGTAACTGAATGCTTGTTCGCCAATTGTCTTCCTTACTGGTGACAAATAATGTAACACGTTTATTTGCTAAAGCTTAAGTTTCACATAAAAATTTTAAAAATGTTGAAATATGGTACATTTGGAATATTTGCATCACAATCAATTCCTCTCTTTGTTAGAACTTTATCCAAATGCAAACCTTTGTTGCTGTTTGTGAAAGTGTATACGTTTCATCCGTGGATCAATACAGGATCTTAATAAATCTTATAATGAAAACCTAGCAAAGACAACTCAATTGCCACTAAGTTGCTGCTAGAACTGATAAATTTACAAAATAGCATTATTCTTAGATAATATTATATCTATTGCGCCATACATCTAGCCAGCGTAATATCCCTTTAGTAAATAATGCAATGTGTCTATTAAAGTCAAGCGTGGTGACTTACTAATTAAAAGACGGTCACTTCTATTGAGAAAGGAACAACAATCGGTTGCTTGTTTCTTAAATTGTTAATACTAGCCAACTCGATATTGCTACATTCAATTATCATTGTAAGACATTCGGGTTAAGGAATAAAGAATGGAAAATTAAACTGAACAGAAATGCAGATCTTTTAATATTAAATTTTAAGCTGTATTTTGCATTGGATTAGCGCTTCTCGATTACTTCTCAGGGATATGAGACTATGTACCAGCTGTGGTAAATTCATATATGTTGATTTTAAATATTCGTATGTACCTGTATACATGGAAAAATCATAAAATAAAACAACGAAAAAGCAAATTACATCTTTATCAATTATCTCGAAAATGTGGAGTGGGGGAATAAGAACGAATGCTTTCGAAAAGTATATACAAGTATCACAATGGTATCCACCAAAGTTGAAGAGTATTCAACTAATTGATGATTTAGTTGGTTGCATTTTCGCAAAACAGCTTAAATTAAGAGAAAACCCTGTGTAATATTAGAGCTGTAGACAAACTTAGTTCCAATAGAATTCTAGTCAAAAGAGTTCTAATGGAAAGGAGGAGAGTAGCTAAAATAGTTAGCATGCAGGAACAGAAAGTAAAATATCGCTTCATTAGTTTGTATCTTTAGGGGGGGGGGGGTGGAAAATGGTTAAAAATCTCACCTTCTACAACAGTAGATCTCGTTATCAACGGTACATACACAATCCACACAGGGATTAACGGGATCAGCACTTATGACGACCCCGGCAAGTGGACATGTCAACGCCGCTGTTAGAGAGATTAAAGTTTTGTTTATTGTACCTGAAATATGTATCTTTATCCCATTCTCTTCCAAAAATTAAAAACCCAAAACAAAACAAGTAATGAACTAATCAAAAGAAGCAATTAAAATTTACTGCTTATTTATTTCTATAATACTGTAGTCTGAGTCAAGATCTTTAATGACCAACCATACTTTAAATATACGTGATTAACACGTAAGATCTTTGTATGCAAACACAGGAATTAATTGTTATTGTAAAATTACCTCTATGGTTATCTATAATTGCTTTAATCCGAAAGTTTAGAGTAAGTAAACTCTTCTAAGCTGTAGAAGAAGTAAAGATGACAGAACTACGATCCACCGAAAGTACGTAAAGGGAGGGATTGCCCTTTGTTTGTTTCTTTGTTGCTATGGCTTCAAAATTTGCGACCATTTTGTCGTCGCATTCCGTTGAACCGCGTTCAATAGCACTATACTTCATGTCAATAAGTATAGGAAACAGCAACAAGAAAAGTATATTAGCGACTGTCAACGGTCATATTCAATCCGGTGCCTTTCAATCATAAGGTCCCGAGTTCGAGTTACTCCAAGATTAATGTATGTCGTCCAGTACAGAGTTGTTGACAATTGACAATTTATAATCATGGACGTTAAATATGAATATAAGAGACTGACTTCGGTCAGCTTACGGCTTTGATAAGCCAATAATGGCTTCTTCGCGACTTCCTGCTTGCAGGAGAATCTAAAATACATACATACATACATACATACATACATACATACATACATACATATATTTTACTGTCAGTTTGCTATACAATTAAGTAAGCCAAAAGAAAATTGTTCAACAGTTGCAAATTAAGACCAATGATATGGTTAATACGTCATGTCAGTATAGGCGGTATTGATAAAGCATGTAGTAGATAATAGTGATGCTTGTTGTTCTAGTAACCAGTGACCAGTAAAATGTAACCGTAATAGCCTGCTAGAACATCACTGTCATGTACAAGCCATATCTTGCGTTGGGGCTTTAATTTTGGTTTCCCGAAAGGGAAAAATATGGAGTCACTCTTACCGACCTTGCAAAGTTGTGATTGCAAAGTTGGCAATGACTATAACGCGCATGATGCGTCCACACAACACAACATACAAAAATGCTGTATTCAAATCCCTTGGCCAGCGACGGCTAGACGGTTATTTCTCAGAAAGGTTGCTGTTACTAATATCGTAGGGTCTGCAATGTTTGTCAATGTTCGAAAAAAAAAATTCGAAATGTAGAGTCAAATTATCAAAGGAATATTAAAAATACAACTTGGTACTCTTGAATTAGTAAATGTTGATAATATTATTTAGTCAACATGTCTTTAAATGTTAAAATGTGTTGCGTTTGATACAGAAATTGTTAACACCCTATACATAGTTCATGTACCTGAAGCTTTATAGGTTAGTCCATTATGTTGAAAGGGCTAGCCTAAGTTGGCTTGAAATAGAAACAAAAGTGGAAATATAGCCATAACCAAAACAACTGCTTGTATGGCAGATGAGACGTATAAGAAACACATTTAGTTTTTATGTATTCTGAATAAAGTTCTCATTTCACTAATCAAAAATGAATATTACACGCCAACACTATGTCTTACGAGTAGTCCAGCTCCCCCCTCCCCCCGTGACAAATTTTACGCGGTACAGGTAGGACCCTGCAATGTCATCTGCCAATTAATCAGGTCACACATCTGAAGGAGTTCATGCATGCTACTTTCGTTAACACCGCCCTAACTACCTTTCGGGGAAACATTTCACAATGTAGTTTTGATTCGATAATCTATAACCAACTATGTGCAATAACAGATACCTGGGTGTGATTTTGGTGTTATGTATCAAATAATGTTCGGAGGAGCCTGATCCTCTTTTCAACGGTCGAATAGCCTGCTGTGCGATATTGCCTGTAAACTGTGGAATAGTCAACTCAAGTGTCTCTCGCATTAAAACGTTTCTTCAACAGTTATTAAGCTACCGCACATCTCACATGTAACTCTTATACGATTTATCTCAACCCTGTGTTCACTTATGAGTAGCATATATGTTGCGTATGGCTTTCTTCCCCAAAGACCAGTGCATTTCTCTTTTGATCCGCTGTTATTTAGGTTTGTCATTGTCGCGAAAGACACTTTTTTTTGTGAGCGTGAAAAGGTACATAGCGTCCATGCATTCATTGATGTAGCGATATGTGATAGGCCTAGCTTATATTGCAACCGTGAACGTGACTGCGAGTCTAATGCTGTCTGTGTAGCACACTGAAAAATGAAACGCCTTGTGTATATAAGATAATTTCCTTGACATTGTGTTTTTTTCTTTCTATTTTCTTCTTAGTTTTAAGTATAGCAACGAACCTATCTAGAGCGAAACGCTTGCAGCAAGAAAAAACAAAAGTGTATCAACGGTGAGGTCGCCCATGGATGCATTGGGTTTTGTCTGTCTATGAATTTGGAAAAGGCTATAGACCTACCACCAAGCATTGTGCAAAATATATAGAACGCGTGCTCCCTGATCGTCCTGGGAGAGATTGACATGTCAGTTATTTGGGTTAGTCATGATTTTATTAATGTCATATATTGTAGTATTTGATCAGGATTTTGACATTTTCTTGATCGCTTCATGTGCAATTAAACAAAACTAAGACATTTACTATTAATACTTTTACATAACTGTATACCCAATTACCATTAAAATACCATACATTACAAAGTACTCAGTCTGACAACATAATAATGACATATTGGCTGAACGGATAGATTATAGATAGCAATCAGTTTTTCAAATGTCATGAAGAAAGTGACAAAAGGCTCATGAAAATAACAAAAAAAAACTTACCATTGTAATAGCAGGTTCCATGCGGTGGTTCGTCTTTAGGATACGGTACTTTTATTGGCATTTCGCTCTCGACGTCCGGTAGTACTATTTCAAAATTCTCACCTATCTCCGCAGAGATAGCTACCACGAGCAGAGAAGCAAACAGCGCTAGATTGATGAAATTCATCTTCCTTTCAGTGGTGGTGATTCTTCTCAACTGAGGACAATTGAACTTAATTCAGTAGATCCGAGCAGGATAAATTATATATCTAAGACAACGCGCCACATTTTATACCATAATTACTACTGTGTCTGACTATGTTAAAACATTGCAAACATTAAACATTGTGTTATTAATGTGTCAGCCGGTTCTCAAACAATAAGTCAATTTACTAAAAAAGGTATAAAGGTATAAATTAATGTTGAAGTGGGATATGTTTATTGCGATAACGTTAATAGGACGACAAAAATTGTGATTTATTATGTTGCCATGAATGACGTTATGTAATCATTCCAATTGTAAACATTTGTCAAGCTACATCGTAAAGTTAAACTTGTTAATGTAGTTCAGTATTTGAAATTCCTCAATTTCTGATTAATTGTTGTTGGAAGAAAAATAGACGGAAATAAAATCAATGTTATTCAATTATTCTAAAAATAAATACTTTAATGAGTTGATCAATTTTACAGTAGGCACAAATTAGTTCACGTTAAATTAATGGGTCTCTTATGTACAGAGCCTGATAATAGAAAAACATGAGTGGTTCCATGACATGGAAATTAACACAAATGTGTTCTATAACATAGCCAAGAGTCATGTTCCGAATAGGCGTTTAGAATTAAAATGACTATTTCTGATGTTCGGAATACTTTGGTGTTAATGCTCTGTATAAAGTCAAAATCGATCAGATTGCTCTTTCTCAAGAAAAGGACAAGACAACCCAACAACCACAACCACTACCACCACCACAACAACAGGTGAACATCTTTCTAAAGATAAATGAGCAAATATAATATTGTATTTTGTGGCTAAATGTTTGATGAAGAGCATGATGCCGGGAAGTACATTGTAAAGGAAATGTATCAACTGAAGCAACTTTAATCAGCAGCGCAGGAAAGTTGTTTTGTTTACCGGAGAGGCTTGTTTACAAGTAAAGGGAAAACCTGTACTTCACAAGCTAAACATCTGTACATCTACGTACCATGATACGGAAGGTGTCATGACAGACCAACGTTTCAACAATAGGACAACCCACGGAGTATAGCTGATCTCATCCCAAAATTTGGTTATTACATTGCGCATGCTTAAGCGGATGTATTATCCTTTTTGTTTACAACTGCACATTAGGCGATAATATTCTTGAGGTACGTATTCGTACGCAGACACTATATCTAGCACCATTACGTAATACCTGTCGTAGACTAATGATTCCAGAGCCGGACTGGTCAAAGGGCTCATTTAGCAAAGACCCCAAAGAGCCATTAACTCGCTTCACTGTCAGTTGATTTCAGTGATTGTAATGATTCAAGCAAATCTTGTTACATTACTTTTCAATAGGCCTTTTGTATGTAATGACATGCATGTTTATTGGATATTAGCACCGAAGAATACCAAAACATTTACCAAAACCAACTCAAAAATCCGAACGCGACTGAGATCCCAATGAACGCACCGCACCGCAGTGCGCGCGATTGCCCAAACAAAGCAAGTGAGTGACGTATTTAATTGATATCGTTTACCTGAACACTAATAATCTATATTTCGTAAATGTCGACTTAATTATTAGTTATAGCGGGAATCAAAAGTGCGCCTCTAACTAGGCAAAGTTACCGAAGCACTTCAATGAAGATAAATACCCTTCGAAAACAATGTAGTGTGAGTACAAATAATGTTTACATGAAAGCAAACTCAAGCGAACAATAAAGCAGTTTACTCATTCAAATTATGTTTATTAACTCTTTTATTCCGCGAAACGAACAGAAATGAGTGAAATTCATTATTACCCCCCACTTTATACATATCTGTGCTGATTTTAGTTTAGTCTAGAAATCTAAGAACGGTAATGAGAACGGTTCGTAAAGAAAACTGGAAAGTTTAAAAGTA
>KN884978.1:47522-61877 GCA_000934455.1 Apostichopus parvimensis | reverse complement strand
AATGCAAGATAAAAAGGCATACTCCAAAGAAGCCTTGCTGTCCTGATGTTTTTGCACTACGTTTCCATGCAGAAGAGCTAGTAGGACACTATTTTCCTATTTGTTCCATGCTTTTCTTTCCTCCTGTCCGCGCGGACAGAAAATCACCACACACGGACGTTTTTTCCTAGTTGATACTGTCCGTCCGGACAGATTATACTGTCCGCCGGACACAATTCCCCCCGAGAAAGATGTCCTACGGACACAATTCTCGGGGAATAGTGTCCGTGGGACGCCCGGACACTATTCACTGTCACACCAACACTTTGTTGACACCAGTACTAAAATTTTGTAATAGATAACAAGTTAGTCCTTCGCCAAAGTTTAGGCCATGACAAGGAACTATGTTGATTGCGAAATACACAATGATTCCTAAAGTAAATGCTGGATATATTGAATTCAGAAAGTCAGAATTTATGTCACAAACAAAAATTGATACAGAAACCATACCTTGGCCTAGTCTGTCACAGATCTACCTATGGAGGAAAAGTACATTTACGGAATGGAATTTACACTGGTGTACAGGAATGTATCGGTGTAGTTAAGGCAAGATTGGGGAATTGATACAGGTTGATTGAATAGTTTTAATTGTAAGTTTGTAAGAGTCGATACACTGTCTTCAAATATAATAGTTGGTTGAATAAATTAAATTAGGCTGTATGTCTATTAAAAAGACCGATTCTGATTGTTGATTTAATAGACCGATTTTGCAGGCCTAGGTATCATGAAGCGAAGCAAAATATAACCATGAAGCACCGACCCATCCAAACGATCCGTTACTTTATATTTCTAACCTACATACTAATGTTACTCCTACTACAATAATGTGCTATTTCCGCCATACAGAAAGTACTTTACTGCCATGGCAAGATGGCACTTTTTCTATGACAGAAGAGCACATTTTCTATGGCGGAAAGTACTGATTGCGGAATGACACGGTCCCAGTCTGTCGCACAGTGTTGTAATAGACTTAGAAGACTAACTTGAAGGCAGACAGTCCATCACTTTTGTAGATCAGTGAAAAAAGAGAAAGAAGAAAATATCTTAATCGTAAAATTTGCTGATCTGAATTTTTGAAGGAGAACCTAATTGAGATGTTTACAATCTTTTAACTTTAAACAATAATAGAGATTCTAGCTCTTTATTGGTTTTGGATCTCTCTTTCATTCAGGTGGCAGAAGCAACATGAGTACATCGAGAAGCTAAATATGCAGGCTGTCTTGAATGCATCGGCAAATGAGGATGAATATGTCAAGGAACTTTTAATCTCGAGAGAAAAAGTGAGTACAAGAGATTAGTAAAAGCTATTAACCAGCTTGATTTGTTATTGAAAATCCTTCCAAATAAAATCCTAAAACAATACAAGTTCATACATCCTTTCATTCATATTAGTTAAAACTACCTTAAAATTCCTCTTATCCAAACAGAGGAATACACCCATTCATCCATTAACCCTTTTTGTGTATATTACTCATATAATATTTCAGTTATCAGAAAAATCTTACTCATAATTAAACAGACAATTTTTTTCCACTTCTCCCACTTTTGTTCCCAGATATCCTTACTGATCACCGACTTGCTAACGTCTGAAGTATGGAGAAGCAAGATATTTTCCATTATAAAAAAACTGGATTTTGAACCAAAGACAACTATACCTTTGTATATGGCCTTATATCATGAAGCAACTGTGACTAATCTGTTAGAAACAATTATGTTTTATAAGGTAAGAACTGTGGTGAAGCATATTTCAATTTTTTTTCTTCCTCAGAACATTTGTTGAAATAGTCATTCGTTACAGAAATGTGCTAATGATGCTCTCACTAATCAATTTGTGATAGTTTTGCCAAGAAACAGTACCCCTCAAACTGGTTTTGAAAATGTCAATTTTAAATTTTTTTTAATCATGTGGCAATCATTTTCTGCATTCTATGTCCGGACCGCTTTTTTATTTCTCAGCTATTTTGAAGCTCAGTTTTGACAAGTAAATGTGCAGTATGTTTAATGAATAACCATATCTAGATCTGTTCTATTAATGCTGGAATGCCTTCATCTTTAGATGGGGGGGGGAGGGGGAGGCATTGTGGTCAAGTGGTAAAGGCAGTGGACTTGTGATCTAAGGATTGGAGGTTCAAGTCCTGGCCAGATCATTGGGTTGTGTCCTTGGGCAAGGCACTTTATCTCCATTGCCTCTCTTCACCCAGGTGTATAAATGGGGACTTGCAAGGTAACTTGTAAATATAGTTGTGTGCTCCAGTTGTGGCTGCAACCTATGGGAAGTCCCCCGGGTGTCACATAGATATGGTGCACTGTAGTGTCAGAGGAGAGATTGATTGAATTGTGCACACTTTGGTGTGTGACAAGTTACCAATGACCAGGGGTTAAGTTGTAAAGTCGTGTGAGAGGGCCTTGGCCTTGAACAAGACTGTAAACCTTCAACTTTTGACACTCTTTGCAGGAGCCCTGTGAAGCAGCAGAGGACACTGTCATCGATTTACTGGACTTTTGTCATCGAAAGATCCTTGATTTGATTGCAAGGTAATTGAAATGACTCGTGTATGTATTGTGGGCATACTTCCCTCCCTCCCATTCCCTACCTAAACGTTAAATTTCCATTGAAATTCTGTTTAGAGTGACACATCTACAGCTGTAATATTGTAAAAATCATCGCCATATCAATTATGTTTGTTCTATGACTTAAAAGAATTACTTTTAAGTTCCAAATTTGCCAAAAAAAAGGAGGTCTGACCAGCTACTGGCATTGTCTGTCCTGTAAACCAAAGACAGCCTGTTCATTTTGTTCAATTTTCTGTGAATCTCGGCCTTTCAGCAATGAAATCATTGAAAGTGGTTTGGTAAATGGATTTAGTTTTATTCTACAAAATGAAGTACCTGAAATTTTTATATACATTTTCTTTCATGATTTTGACAGGAAGGAAAGTGAAGAAGTAATGCTTGACTATTCTTCGACAAGTTCAAACAGTTCCAACATGGAGGTAAGAATGGAAATAACCAACTTTAGTAGTTAAACACAGTTCCTTTGTAGGCTTCACATACATGACCAAAATTATCATATTGATGTGTGCTCTGTCACTTGCTTGTAAAGTTCCAGAAGGTCAATTATTCAAAATTACTTTCTTGTAGGTTCTGAAACAATGTCGCAGTGAAAGAAGTATGCTAAATGTGACAGAAATGAGCATTGATGCTTGAGCATAAATGACATTATATGACTTGCAATCGTTTACTGGTGACCACCTTTAAAGTTTAATTATCTAGATTTTTTTTTTGTCAACTGCACAATATTTTGTCCTGGCATGTTCGATAAACTAGGTGTTGACATATTTGTTAGAATGTAAAAGTGGACCAGAAATACTTACAGTAACTTGCTAGTTTCAATATCCTAAAATGTTGAAGTCAAAGGTGTAGGATTTTTCTTCCACATCTCTATTCAAATCATCTTTGCGTATCTTTTGTAAGTCTTTTCACACTTGCACGAAGAATAGGGAAACTTACATTATCTAGATAACAAGCAAAGAACCCGAATGAAAAGCATTCGTTGAAAAAGAACAAGTAAGAACTTAAATGCTGAATTAAATGGTCTCATAACTTATGTAAGACCACGAACTATGTATAGAGAAAATTCCGCTTGTAAAGAAATTTTAACTTTGTGCGAAAATTTGTTTCAAAATAAAACCTCTTCTTTCATTTTTCTTTTTTTAAAACAAAAATACAATATTTTAGGTATAGGAATATTTACAAGGAACTCCTGCACTTAAATTTTCTGTGGAATACAAGATGATTAATGATCATTTCTTTCAGATGCAGAGATTATCTTTAATCAGATTCTTTCTAATATTCTCTCCGTTGTTTGCAGGATCTTGCTGTTCAAGATCAGAAGTTACAGTTTGATATTGGTGTGAAGTCAGTTTCCATTCTTAGATACATCACAGATCACTTAGAAAGGTAAAGTATTCTTCATTCTTTGTCTTTGTTGACAGAGAATACATGATTTTGTTTTTTTAAGCCCGTAGGGTACAGTATGTGAGGTGTATGTAGTGTGTTTATAGTGAACATTATTTGTTTGCTTTGATTGTAGTGTTGTTTTACCGTGGGTAAAGCAGCCACATATATGCAGATATGCCAGATAGACCTATAGTAGGTTACATCACAGTTGGTGTAATCTAATCCAAGAAATGTGCTCATCCCACCAATTGTCTCTGTTCAATTCAGTTCTTGCTAAAGGGCAAAGAAATTTTATGTCTAGGATGAGATTTTTACCAACAACCTCAGTGTTACAGACCCCTGGGCTCCATCAACTCTGCCCTTAGTGGCAGTTCTACCAACAACCTCAGACTGTTTAATAGATATGTTATTAATGATCTGTTTAATCATAGTAAAGATAGTTATATATTTATGTTATCATAATTATGCCTGTTTTAGAAACATTCCGTAATCAATCAGGTTTAGACTGATCAGCATGATTGCCAACAATTATTATGCAATTTACAAAATTCAAATGAAAGATTGTTAATCACAAATATGAAGTGATAGTATAAAACTTTTGCATTTTGGGGGTTGTGGGGCTAGGTCGGGGGGGGGGAAGGGAGGGGAGGTAGAGATGAGGTTGTAGAGGGAATGCCACTCCACTGTCATGTTGGATCTTCCTATTCATTCCCACATCCTTTCTAACACATGTGGGTGCATCTGCAGCGTTCAGTACCAGTGTCATGTCAATTCAGTGATTTTCATTTCACATTTTTCTTAGCAACTGTCAGATTGTTTTGTTTTATCTGTATTTTCAGTCTACCACTGAGTGTTGCTACTAGAATGCTGAATACTCATGACGTACCATGTCTTCTGGTGCAACTGGTTGAGGATCCACCATGGCAGTGCCACAACAATGGTAATGATCATACTTTGATTTGATTTATTTTTAATTTATGTTCATTTTCGATTATTAGATTGATAGTCTTCCAATGATGAAAAGCTTGATACCAGAATTTCATTGCTTTTCCAAACTATTTTTGTTTTAAAGATCAAGTGTTTTCATCTTCACTGATTTGACATTTCCATCAAAGCATTGACAGTAACTAGTATCAAGGTGACTCTTTTCCTTGTTTTGTTTCCTGATGTTAGACTTTCCTTTAAACTTGTATCATTTGGACTTAGACATTCTATTAAGTAGCACCATTTTGTATTTTAAAATGGTAATATGCTTAATAATCATGTCTGCTCTGTTAAATTCACTAATTCAGTTTGGTTGCTGTTTTCTACTCTTAAAGGGAAAATGTATAAGTTTGAAGATGGAAAATGGCAGGAAATTACGCCGTCCGAGAGGTTACAATTGAGCCGTCTGGAAGGGCAAGTTTGGATTGCCCTATTCAACCTCCTCCTGGGAACTCAGTGCATTAATAAATACACATACAATGATCACAATAAAGGGCAGATTCTGAAGGTAAGTACGAGGTAGCTGGAGGTAGCGAGGTAGCTGAAGGGATAGATATGTATGGTTGGGTTAACTACCTCCTAGGACCTCAGCAAATTAATAAATCACATGCAATTATCACAATAAAGAGCAATCATTGAATATAATTATAAACTAAGATTATATGTAAGTGAGGTAATGAGAGGGCTACATAGGTATGATTAGGCTAACAACCTCCTAGGACCTCCGCAAATTAAGAAATCGCATGCAATTATCACAATAAAGGACAGATTCTGAAGGTAAGTACGAGGTAGCTGGAGGTAGCTAGAGGGTTAGATAGGTATGATTAGAATAACAAACTCCTAGGACCTCAGCGAATTAATTAATCACATGCAATTATCAAAATGAAGAGCAAACATTGAATATAATTATAAACTATGGCTAGATGTTAGTGAGGTAGCTAGAGAGTTATATTTGTATGGTAAGGCTTACATCTTACTTGGTTCACTTCTCTTATTATTGGGTATTTTTACCACAACATTGCGGTACAAGCTTTTTGTAATACAGAGAATTTAGAAACATGAATTTAGAAGAGTGCTGTTAAATTTTTACTATACTCACTGTTTTAAAGGAATGCTCTTTGAGAATGTTCATTTTGAGACACCGACTAGTTGAAAGAGTAAATTTTACTTTAAAGCAATGATCAATGCATCAAGTTAACATGATAGAGAATAGCACTTCAGTATAAAGACTCCTTGGGACATAGATGAACTATTTCTTTGAACTAAATGACACTTTTCCTTAATCTTTGAAAGTGTCATATATTTTTTTAAATTCCTGTGACCATAAATTTTGTCTGATTTTATTCCTTAGAGAAGTATTTTTTTTAAAAAGGTTGGATTTGGCAATGAATATATATAAACCATGGTGTATGAGGTTATAAAATAATCAAATAAACCACGAGGATGTGTTTAGGTCTTTAATATCTAGATTGGTATTTTTTTTATATTCTATGTTAGCTTCGAGGGTTTATGACAGAAGTCATCCTGGATCAGATGCCAAGTCTCTGCGATCTTCAGAGATACTTAGAGCAGTTATCCATGATGGAACCAGCAGCGCCCAAATCTGCAATACTACTGGAGCAGGTGAGTCATCTAGGTATATATATATATTGTAACACTTTCCTCTGTGAGTAGCGCCGGCCAGCCGATGTTATAAATGACATTGAGAGGTAGCCATATTGTAACTTTGTTTATTGATGATGGCGCTATTTCACAAGTACCATTACAACATCTCCTTTGTTTAGATAAAAAAATGCAAAATTAAAATATATTACAAAATAATTATCAGTGTCTGTCCTCTCTCCAACTACATGCTTCTTAAACTTCTATACTAAACGTATTTACATAACTCATGGGATCAAGTGATCAATACTGTTCAATAAACCTTTTAGGTCTGATAACCACTCTACCACTAGACGTTTTAACAACATTGTCATGAGGTTCTTGATCTTGATCATTCTCAATAGTAGGTTGAATTTCCGCCTCATGAAATGGTTGGTTTAAATTTGGAGGACTTTCTCTAGTTTTAAGCAAATGCTTCCTGTTCCTTCTGAGTGTCCCTTGTTGGGTCTGTACATGGAAGGATCTAGGAGACCGTAATTGAGATTTAACAACAGCTGGTTCCCATGTTCCATTTGTTTGATTTCTCACTCTTACAACATCACCTTCACTGATAGGGGTTAAGGGTTTAGCCTGCCTATTAAAATACTCTTTCTGCAGATGCTGTTTTTGTACTAGAGTATGCCTGACAAAATCACTGTGATTTTGTGGTTTCAACAGCTCTTTGGAAGCAGGTAAGGTTGATTTCAGTCTACGCCCCATTAAAATCTGAGCTGGTGACTGCAGGTTACTATCAATTGGAGTATTTCTCAACTCTAATAAAGCAAGATGTGGATCTTGGTTACTCTGTTCAGCCTTTTTCAATACATTTTTGGCAGTTTGAACCATTCTTTCCGCCATGCCATTAGATTGAGGGTAACCTGGACTTGATGTCAAATGAGCGAATTCCCACTTGGTGGTGAACTCTTTGAACAATTTACTACTGTATTGCGGACCATTGTCCGAAACTAACACATCTGGAATCCCATGACGGGAAAATATCTCTTTGAGTTTGTTTATCACCTCTTTACTTGTAGTTTCACGCAATTGACTTATCTCAACAAACTTTGAATAATAGTCAACAACCAGTAAAAAGGTTTTATCTCTCATATGGAACAAATCTGTACCTAGGCGCTGCCATGGCCTTTCTGGGGCTGGATGAGGCTCCAGGGGCTCTTTCTGATTGGCACCTTTGTTCTGTAGGCAAACAGAACATCTAGATACATAGTCTTCTATTTGGCTTGACATGCCTGGCCAAAATAGTACATCCATAACTCTTTGTTTACATTTAGAAATTCCCAAGTGACTGCTATGAATTTTATGTAACATTTCTAGCCTGCATTTCTTAGGAACTATGAGTCTGTCACTCTTGAACAGCAAATTATTTGCCACATGAATTTCTTCTCTGAAATCCCAATATTCTCTTATACTAAGTGGAACTTCACTTTTGTTTAGTGGCCATCCCTTTAGGACTGTTTCTTTTAAGCATTGTAGTACTTCATCTTCACTTGTACACGTTTCCATTTGTTTTTGTTTTTTCTCAGAAATGGGTAAATTTGAGATCAAAGCATGTATCTGTGCCTCAAGATCTTGTTCAAAGTCATTGCCTACTATAGTATCTGGCAGTGAAGCTCTTGAAAAAGCATCCGCAATAAATAACTCTTTTCCTGGTTTATAGACTACTTTCAAGTCATATTTTTGTACTTTCAATATCATTCTTTGAATTCTCGGTGATGCTTTTGCAAGTGGCTTCCTCATAATTGTTTCAAGAGGTTTATGATCACTTTCAACAACAAATGATCTTCCGTATAGGTATTGATGAAACCTCTCACACCCGAAGGTTATTGATAACATCTCCTCTATTTGAGCATAATTTTCTTGCGTAGGTGTGAGTGTTTTCGAAGCATAAGCAACCGGTAGCCCTCCTTGCAATAGCACTGTACCTAAACCATTTTGTGAACTATCAACAGATAATGTGATTGGTTTCTTGGGATCATAGAACTGCAATACGGGTGCTTCAGTGGCCAACTGCTTTAACTTTTTGTAAGCTTTTTCATGCGTTGAGTCCCACTGCCACTCTACGTCTTTCCTCAACAGCATTCTTAGTTGTGCTGCCTCTGTACTCAAATCCGGTATGAACTTGGACAGGTGCTGAATGATACCCAAAAATCTTTCCAACTCTTTCTTTGAATTTGGACTTGGCATCTCTACTATTGCCTGTACTTTTGCATTGTCAATTCTCATCCCATTTTTACTGAGAATATGACCAACATATTTCACTTCTCTGACCCCAAGCTTACATTTTGACTTATTGAGCCTAAGGTTATGTTCTCTAGCCCTTTCAAAGACTAGTCTGAGTCTCTTATCATGTTCTTCTTTAGTTTTACCACATACCAAGATGTCATCAATATACACCTGACACCCTGGAATACCATCCATAATTTGACACATGGTTTTATGAAATACTTCTGGGGCACTGTGAATGGCAAACGGAGAATCTTATATTTCCCGAACGGAGTGTTGAAGCAACACAAATCTGAACTTTGATCATCTAGAGGAATCTGCCAAAAACCACTGTTGGCATCTAGCACAGAGAAATATTGAGCTCCTGCTAGTTCACTTGTTAATTTGTCAACAGTTGAGAGTTGATAATGTTCCCTTTTGACCTGTTTATTAAGATCTTTTGGATCAAGGCAAATCCTCAGCTTGCCATTTGATTTTTCCACAATGACCATACTGTTCACCCAGTCTGTCGGATAATTGACTTTGCTTATGATACCATTTTTTTCCATTGTATCGAGTTCAGCTTTTAGTTTTTTACGCATAGCAAGTGGAATCTTTCTTGGGGGATGCACGCATGGGTGACCGTCCTCATTCAATTCGATATGGTGCTCTTGCTTGATGCATCCTATGCCTTGCATTACATCAGAGAACTCTTGGCTGATGTCTTCACCTGTGTGGTGACTGTCTGCATTGACCGTTTCAACACGCTGTATCAATCCTAGCTCCACACTGGATCTTAGTCCAAGGATACACTGTGCCTTCAAGTTGACAATCAAAAACTCGATTGACTGCGTCTTTCCTTTGACTGAGCATCGCAATCGGCAGGATCCCAAAACCGGTACTCTTTGGTTACTGTAATCTGTGAGTTTTATTCTTGTTTTGTGCATTGTTCCTGGACTGCCAAGACTATGGTAGGTCGAAACTGTGATGATGTTGGCTTGTGAACCAGTATCCAGTTTAAAAGGAATTCTTTTGTTGCCAATCTTAATGTACGTTGTCCATTTGTCATGCTGACTTTCCTTTCCGATGGCATGAAGGGTTATGGTATCTATATACAGTTCATCATCCGTTTCAACTTGTTCATCACTTTTAAACATGTTCATGTTATCGACCGAATTTACTTTGCTAAGTGTACGGCACATTTTAGCGAAATGATTTGGTCGATTGCAACTATTGCAAGTCTTGCCAAATGCAGGACAGGCTCGCGGGCCATGCTCATAACCACATTTCAAGCATTGGAATGTGTTTGTACCAGTTCCACTATTTCTACCTCCATCCTTCTTGTGATTGTTATAGGTGCCACTAGCCCTAGATCTTCCATTGTTATTATTACTGTTAGTGTTAGGCTGTAGCTTAGGCCATCGTGGTCTATTGGTTTTCTTACCGTATGACGTCATCGCTTGACAGGAGGCTTCAATTTCAGTAGGGCCTTGCTATAGTTCTTTACTCTGTGTTTTTGACAGTTCTGCTGCTCTGCATATGTTTACGGCTTTCTCCAGCTTTAAATCAGCTTCACGTAATAACTGCTCTTTCAGCGCTTCGCTTCGAATGCCGCAGACAATCCTATCTTTGATCAGACTGTCTGTCAGATCACCAAACTCACAACTCTTGCTTTTATTTTTTAGGTCGGTGACGTACGAGTCGATATTTTCACCTTCCAGTTGGGATCGGGTGAAAAATAGGTGTCTTTCATAAGTGACATTCTTCCGTGGCTGACAATAAGTCTCAAATTTCTGTTTTATCTTGACCAAGTTCAGTTTATCCTCCTGTGTATCGAACTTGAATGTGCTATACACGTCAATAGCATCGTCGCCTATCACATGCAGAAACAACGAGGCCTGCAACTTCACATCCTTTTCATCACCTCCGGTGGCTGTTAGATAGAGATCAAACCGTTGTACAAACTTCTTCCAGTTTGCCGAAATGTTGCCTTCTAAGCTAAGGCTATTTGGTGGTTTCAACTGATCCATCGTATTTGTCGATTGGCGTGGATTTTATTTCTGACACCATGTTATAAATGACATTGAGAGGTAGCCATATTGTAACTCTGTTTATTGATGATGGCGCTATTTCACAAGTACCATAACAACAGCCGATTCAGGGTTCTTGGCCTAAGAAGTAGTATTATAATTGGCCAGAGAATGAAGATGAACACAAAATAAATCCAGAGAGGTGATTGTATATTTAACACAGATATATTGAAAAGAAAACTTCTTACAGTAAGGTTAAGTGTGTTGTACTGGATGTGTTGTACAAACTTGAGGCTACGTGGCCCTGAAGCCTACCATCAAGAATGTTTCTTCCAACAGCAACCAGAGTAGACTGTCCTGTCCCTCCCAGGTAATGCATTTTATATAAATCCCTTAACAATACGTGGAAATACCACATTTATACAAATGATGAACTTTACCCTACCACTTAGCTTGAGACATAATACACAAATACTACTGTGCATTCCTACCATCCCCAAACAATTGTACTCCTTTACAGAGATGAATGTGATCACATGAGTATCCCTAGAAAATATCACATGTATGTGTCACCTCACAATCCCAGGATAAGCCTAATACCACATGCCGATCCATAGGAGCAGCCCCAAAACCCATAATCTTCCAACAATTACAACTGGTTTACTTAATGCCAGGAGAAATAATCCCTATATAATTCCATGGGGATTTAAACTACCACAATGGTTCCACATAGAACTCCCATTGCTCCACAACTTTACAGTAACAGCGTTACACTATATACACGTTTGGTTGGTTGGCGTCTATCTTGGCGCAGAGTGCTCCATGTCCGGTGCACAGTGCGAAGGATAGGTGAGAATTAATCGAGGCTTAGTGGAACACTAGTAGTTGTTACTCAGAGTTTCATGACTTTGAGCGATCATCAGACAACATCAGAAAGAAGTTGTCTGATGATCGCTGTCGTTGGTTCTTTTCGTAATTAATCAGCTGTGTCAGTTTTGGATAACCTTGCTGTATGAATTGACTGTGAACCGGTTTCAAGTACCACCAATATCCTACCGTTGTCAGGCAAGTGGACAACTGAGCACTACTTGATACATGAGGGTACTTCACAATGAATAGTAAAGTTGAACACTGTTCCTCTTTACTGTTAGTTTATAATTTCAAGGACAGGATTTATCCTGACATGTCTTTAGGGTCACCTTTGTTCCATAATTTCTAGAGTCCTGGGACTGAAAAAGGGAGTCTAATATATCCCAGTGTCCTTAAAGGATGAAGGCAGGTGCATGCACTTAAGTGAGATATGTTGTAGAATATTTAGAATCACTTCCAAGAAGTCCGGATTGTGTTTCTTGCTTTCGTCTCTGAGAAATGATGCCTTAAATACCGGAGGCTCATCGATCAAATTGGCTGGACTGCTGAGTCTAGATCCAGACCATAAGGTCAGCTCTTCACAAGCAAGACAAAACTTGCATAGTGAGACATATTTACATATTTTTTGAGTATGATTAGATCTAAGTGCAAGGTTGTGCTCATTCTTTGTGACTTCCTGCTTGGAGGATCTAAAATACATACATAAATAGTTTTTGAGTTGTGGAAACATCACCACGACTAATATTGTCCCCCCCCCCACCCAACTGACATGTTTATTAAAAGTTACACTTTGGTGAAAGTCTGCCTTTTAATTATTGACCTTCCAAATATGGTATGTCTTGATCTAATGCTGCTGTTTACAGATCTCATCTCAATATGAAAAGTTTACTGAAGTTGTAGGTGACATTTCTTAATAACTACAGATATTAAGCTTCAATTTAAAACAGAATTTTTATTGAGTTTTAAGAGTTACATTGTCTGTTTCCCTACTTTATCAGGTTCCAGAAGTTTATGAGAAGCTTTTACTGGAACATGACGGTAAATGGGCGGCCATTGCAAAACATCAGGTTAAAACTGTATTTAATCCATCCGAGGAAGATATCAGAGAACAAGCTAAAAGGTGAGATAGTGATAAAAATAATTTCTTTGGTGTAACAGCAGTATGTCCTTAAAATTTGTACTTAAAGCCAGTCATAGAAATAGTGGTGTATCTATGACAAATGAAGAGAAGTTATTTTCTTCTAGTTCTACAAAATATCATTTGGAGTAAACTTCCTCAGAGCTCCCTGCAAAGTTATTTCTCATTGAAAGAGTTATTCTCATGCCCTCTGCCTAAATCACTCTTGGCAGCCAAAGTGCAGCTCGTGGGCCAGTTGCAGCCTACAGGGAAATTTTCTTCACTCTGTGAGATTTGCAAAACCAATTTTATTGCGGCCTGTGGCGACTTAAAGCGTCCTTTAAGAATTAAGTCTCCTAGATGCGTACATGATACCTGTGACGGTAAAATTTAAATCTGGAATCTCTGTATAAACTGGGGGATTGGTTGATCAGGGTAAACTACCATCCTTTAAAGACATAACATATGGGCGATGTACATCTAAAATCTTCTGATCTTTTATTCTATATTGTAGTATTTCCATTTTTGCCATGGGTGTCTAGGTACATCCTTAAAGTGTTAGTGCCTATGGATGAGATCAAATTCAAAGATCAAATTTTATACCCACCGCATCTGTCCCAGGTACTCAAACTTTAATAGCCAAATGCACACACATTATCACAGTGACAAACTTTTTATTCTTTTACACAAGTTTTGGAAATTTCTGGCACTGACAGTTTACAATTCCTGTAATAATTGGCAGAACCACAAGACTTGGTCTCAACCACTGGCACTTCGAAGATTAAAGTATGCATGTAGAATAATAAGGGTACTTAAAGTAAAATTTGCTCTTGTTTACATGTTTAACTGTTCTCTTTAGATTTGCAGAGACTTATAACTTTGATGTAATCGAGAGCTTGATGTCTGATCCTCCAAAGTGTGCTCTGTGTGGAGATGCTGCTTCTAAGAGATGTTCAAGATGCAAGAACGAGTGGTATTGTGGAAGGTAAGAGAAGTACTCTTAATGCTAGGTTAAGGCTGCTATGAAATACACAAATGAGTGGTATTGTGGAAGGTAAGAGAAATACTGTTAATGATAGGTTAAGGCTGCTGTGAAATACAGAAATGAGTGGTATTGTGGAAGGTAAAATAAATACTCTTAATGCTAGGTTAAGGCTGCTGTGAAATACAGAAATGAGAGGTATTGTGGAAGGTAAGAGAAATACTCTTAATGCTAGGTTAAGGCTTCTATGAAATACACAAATGAGAGGTATTGTGGAAAGTTAAGATAAATACTCTTAATGCTAGGTTAAGGCTTCTATGAAATACACAAATGAGAGGTATTGTGGAAAGGTAAGATAAATACTCTTAATGCTAGGTTAAGGCTTCTATGAAATACACAAATGAGAGGTATTGTGGAAAGGTAAGAGAAATACTCTTAATGCTAGGTTAAGGCTGCTGTGAAATACAGAAATGAGTGGTATTGTGGAAGGTAAGAGAAATACTCTTAATGCT
>KN884978.1:1971-12255 GCA_000934455.1 Apostichopus parvimensis | reverse complement strand
CATATCCATGAGAGCGAGTACGAGTACATATCCATGAGAGTGAGTACTAGTACATATCTATGAGAGTGAGTACGAGTACATATCCATGAGAGTGCGTACCAGTACATATCCATGAGAGTGAGTACGATTACATATCCATGAGAGTGAGTACTAGTACATATCTATGAGAGTGAGTGCGAGTACATATCCATGAGAGCGAGTACGAGTACATATCCATTAGAGCCATGAGAGCGAGTACGAGTACATATCCATGAGAGTGAGTACCAGTACATATCCATGAGAGCGAGTACGAGTACATATCCATTAGAGTAGTTACGAGTCATATCCATGAGAGCGAGTACGAGTACATATCCATGAGAGTGAGTACCAGTACATATCTATGAGAGTGAGTACGAGTACATATCCATTAGAGTAGTTACGAGTCATATCCATGAGAGCGAGTACGAGTACATATCCATGAGAGTGAGTACCAGTACATATCCATGAGAGCGAGTACGAGTACATATCCATGAGAGCGAGTACGAGTATATCCATAAGAGCGAGTACGAGTACATATCCATACGAGTACATATCCATGAGAGTGAGTACCAGTACATATCCATGAGAGTGAGTACCAGTACATATCCATGAGAGTGAGTACCAGTACATTTTCATGAGAGTGAGTACGAGTACATATCCATGAGAGAGAGTACGAGTACAAGTAACTGTGCTAGAATAGGAGTAAAAATAGGAATATGCTCGGTAGGTATATATGGAGCACTTGTCCAAGAAAATATATAAATCAAACTTGAATAAAGTGATTACAATCTGGTGAGTCCCTGAAAGTAATAACGATTCATATAACGGGAGGGCAGGCTTGCATTTGTGTGCATTAATTCAGTAGACAGTTTCGTATTTTCTACAATTCTCTGTTAGTCACATATGAAATGGGGTTGGCGATTTTAGTTAGGCCACTGATTTTGTATGTCCTAGATGCTACAGCTGCTGTGCTAAGTTAACAGGTATAAAAAAGAATGCTCTTCCGGCATGAAGTTGTACAAAGGAAGTCATTAAGTAAGATATACATCGTGGCTTCTTTCATGGAAGGTAGAACCGGTTTCCACGTGTAACAGTATTGTCTACTCTCCACTATTTCACGTTACTCGTATAAAAATTCACTTGTTCTTGTACGGTATCTGCCACCACCCCCCCCCCCCCCTCTCCCCACCAACACATGCACACAACACTCTACCGCCGATCCAAACCCCAACTCAGTGGAAACCGATCATTCAATCAAGTGACGTGAAAACAAATTGATGGCCATCGCAAGTCGAACAAGATATACATATAATCTGTAATATAAATTGATGGCCATCTGCACGTCGAACAAGACATACATATCATCTGTAATATAAATTGATGGCCATCTGCACGTCGAACAAGACATACATATCATCTGCAATATAAATTGCTGGCCATCTGCAAGTTGAACAAGACATACATATAATCTGTAATATAAAATTAAAATATCCTTGAGTTTTCTGAGCGAATGCAGATTGCTTAGCTATTGAAGCATTCTTCTTACGATTTAAATTTACCTCTGTTCTATTGTGTACCCCTTCCCCCCCCCCCCCCCCCCACCCCCCCATCTCCGGCCTCAGTATATACCTCCCTCAACTATGACGCCCCTGCAGTAGATTGGGTAAATTACCAGTGTTGGGAAAAGAAGTCTGTAAGTTTGTTTTAAACTGTGATACCATATAAATATTGATTTGTCAGTATTTAGTTTAGTAAATATTTGTCCTTGGACTCTCTCCTCTTCTTGGAATCCATTTCATTTTCTCTGTGTGTGTGTAGGGGTGGGGGGGGGGGCTGGTAGATCGTTATGGACAGGAAGGATAATGGAAAGGGTAGCATGACAATGCTTACCAACCCCTACGTTCTGATAATACACTCTTTTCTGCAAAGCCAGTTAATTTTAAAGTTTATATTAAAATTTTGACAACTACCGGACGAGTTCCATCAGTGGCCTTAAGAACCATAAGGGAACTAATGTTGCTACAGTGACCGGAGTTCCCATCGGTCGTGGTCCGTACTGACTATTATCCTCCTTTCTAATCATACATAATTTAATCAGAACGAGGTCCCATCAGTGGCCTAAAGAACCACAAGGGAGCTGAGGTTGCTCCAGTGACCGAAGTTCCCATCGGCCGTGGTCCGTACTGACTATTATCATCCGTTCTAGATACATAATTTAATCAGAACGAGGTCCCATCAGTGGACTAGAACCGCAAGGGAGCTATAAGGTTGCTCCAGTGACCGGAATTCCCATGGTTCGGTGGTGGTCCGTACTGACGCTTGTCATAAGTATGTAATCCATAGAGTTGTGGATCTCATCCCAACATTAGGAACAGTATTACGTCATCACTGTGACTCACGAAGTTTGAAATTCATGACCTTTGATCTTTACTGACCCTTGACATTTCATGTTATTTTCCCCGATATATGACACTTTCGGCAATTTTGTTGTGTGGGATGTCAATTCTAAAGAAGGCCCTTTTTTGCTGTTGTAGTTATCACGGTTTGTCTGTATAATTGGTTTTAATTATATTATTTTTATTATATATCTTCAATCTCTCTAAAAAAGTTGAGCACACCAATAATGACTAACCATTTGGTAAAATAATAACTTTACCAATCTGGTAATATATTTAGGATATTCATATTTCAAATATGACACAATCTATCCGCCATTAACCTGACTTAAAATCACATATATGTGGAATAACGGAAGAAACATCACTATAGCCTTAATACTTTAACAGATCCACCATATGTGATTGTTGTTATTTCCCTTCGTTTCGGACCAGATATAGGTTACCGTAGACCTTGGATTACTGCCAATAGCTGTCATTTCGGTCTAGAAACATTTCAGAAAAATCGTCACTATTTGCATGCCAATGTATATGACACACCTTGAAAATATCTTCAGTTATGTTTTTACAGTGGAACGAATTTGTTTCTTGAATTAAAATTCTCAGCCAGTCTATTAAAATTTGTTTGAGTTGAAAGATAATCTGATAATTTGTCTCATTCCTACAAATGGACAATCTGGCTCTAATGGACATGACAATGTTTTAGTGGTTTATACTAGTAGCATATAACACCGTTCTCTTCAACATTATCTCACCCCTTACCCCAACACATTTTTTAACTTTAAAAATCTGCAACGTTTGCACACTTTTATTGATAAATGTGACAAAACCAGTCTTAAAACTTTCTGCAAGAAGCATTTTTGTAGTTGAGATTTCTTACGGTCCCATCCAAAGACCGATTATTTAATGTATATTCGAGTGCAGACCGACACGAAGTCCGGGTCTTACCCGAGGCGAGAGACGAAGTATTATGGTCCAAAACCGAATCGAGGCATAAACCGAACCGTTTTTAACGAGTCAGTGTCAATACCGAGACCAAATCGTTGCGGTCCGAGTTCGAGTCACGGCCATGTCTGATATTTTACGGTCCGAGTCAAGGCCAAGACCGATTGATAAGGGTCCACGTCCGAATGTAGGTCGAATCTGATTCCGACTCATTCCGCGTTCTACAGTCAGACCGTAACTGAGTCATTACGGTCTGACCCGCGGGGAAGGAAGCAGATAGCGAAGACCTTCTTCTGAGTCAAGACCAAGACAGAGTCCCTATAGGTTCGAGTCCGATTCAGGATTTAAACCGAACCATTACGGTTCGAGTTTGGTGAGTGAAAGTTGAAACCGTCTTAACCGAGTCTCATTCGATTTACTGACAATGGTTTCACTATTGCTATTGACAATAAATATATTTCGACGAAAAGGACTGTCGAAGATGCGTGAGGTTGGGTGTGGGGAACTCACCATCTGGAGGGCCCCAACTTTGATCCTTATGGTGGTTTCCTCCCTGCTATTTCTACCGCAGTGTGCCGTACTTCATGATACCCAAGTAATGAACTTCAAATAATCAAGAACTGACTATAGGCCCTTTACTGAAGGTACCATTCTGGGACCGTAAAAAGATATGTGGTAACCATTGTCTCTTTTTTGCATCTTTGGCGATCCATATAGACATTATATACTGACGCGACGACACCGATGATGCACTTCAAATACAAATTGATTTATTTTCAGTCTGCACAAAGGAAAAAAAAGTAGACTAACTTAATATATAATGCAACTATATAATTGAACCGAATAATTAATATGGAACTGTCTCGCGGTCACGGACAAATCTAATCCCTCTTCACAATTGGTATAGCCATGGATATTCTGAAAGTTCAATTATCACAATGCCGTATAGGTTTAGAGTACAACAACAGTTGATCTTTCACAACTATGCTTCTTTTCTCTCCAGGTTCAACCAGGGAGCTGCTACCGCCCCTTACTAACGTCAGGTTAAACTCTTCTGTGACCCTAGGGTACCTTATGTTTGCCAGCCACACCATTCCATCGTTAATTTAGTTTTGCTGGCACAACCGGAAAATAGAAGTTACGTACAGTGCGTCTTGACAGGAAGTGTTCAGAGAGGTCCCTTAAAATAATCTTGGGGACCCGTATATATAGGCACTTGCCTTATCTTTGTATATAATCCGGCACTGCCATAGTGCTCCGAGATTTTTAACATTTTTGGTCTGTAAGTTTGTGTTCAAAAGGCGTAAACCCTTTATCTAATGACTCAGGCACACACAGCCAGCTGTTCTAAGAGATCTAGTTGCAGATAAACTCCAACATTGGCCCTGTTAATATACGGAAATGAAGGCATTCGTCAAGTCTATTGTCATGTTTAATAGGCAATTATACATCAATGGTCTAGTAAGCCTATATACTGGATTCCCACGCTCCACAGCGGCTTTGGTTTTTATAACTTTCCTATGGTTACGTTGGCTATATCCGGCAGCGTGCATTTTGACTATTCACATCGGTAGATTTGGGTGTACAGCGAGTGTTTTCATTGTCGACAGTGATACGTTTTACTAATATCTTCACTTAATAACTTATCCTTAAATAGACCTATCAGTGGCGTAGCCAGGATTTTTCGAGCAGGGGGGCACTGGGGGGTCACAAACTTTCCCTGGGGGGTCACAAATTTCCCTAGCAAAAAGTTCCGCGAAGAGTGGTCATACCTCTTCGGCAGTTAGAAAAATGCTTTTCTCAGAAAACATTTCTCAAAGTTCATATTTCGAGAACATGAGATCACAATATATAATCAGTTTCAGTGTACATCAAACTGCCCATTTCCTGCAATCGGGGGCCTGTAGGGGCCATAGAGTTTTTGTACTCTATGTGCCGTGACCGCAATGACGTCCCCCCCCCCCCCTCCCCACTTCTTCGAGAATCGAACCTGCTGACGAACCTCGCAGTACGTTAGGCTAGCGTTGTCTGTAATTATTTTCTCTCAATTCAGCTGCTTTCATGACTAGGCAAGTCTGAATATTCTCATGTGTATCTTAGCCTTAGGAACCGAACCTTTGTTGTTCTGTTCATGAATATTTTTTTGAAATGCCAGTGGCGGAGCTAGGGGTATTGGTCAGGGGGGGGGGGCAAGAATGGTCTGTAGGGGCGCTTTCGACACTATCTAAGCGGAGCGCCACCACAGGTTGGCGCGGAGCGTACAGAAATTTTTTGAGTAAAGATACTCCCTAGATCGCTGGAAATGACCCTTTCCGGGCCTTGCTAATTTGCAGATAAACGAAGAATAAATAGGTGTCGTCGCCATTTTGTCAGAAAATTACACCAACAGAATATGACAAATGTCAATAGGTAGATGAGAGCGCAATAAAAAGTCAATAATCGCGAATAAGTAAAAAGTAGTAAAAAGCTGAAAAGGGCGCCAGCAGTCCATTTGAGTCCGTCAGGGGGGCATCCGCCCTCCCCCCCCCCTGACTGTATGGACGCTCCGCCACTGGGAAATGCTGCTTACCTAAAGTACCAACTCTTCAACGAGACGGACTTCAATCAACGACAATCGGACACTGGCTGTATTAACGTGGCCGTTTGGCACTTTGGCTACTCAGTCATGAGGAAGTTTTCAAAAAAAATTCAAAACTGATGACGCTATGCTAGATAAGCATAGACACAAGGCTTTTTCTCTCCCTTCGGGAAGGTATATAGATTACAACTTGCGAGGGTAAAGGGCTGCGGCGCTGGACTTGCCTGGAAAGGGCGATGTTTGGTGATCAAAATGTCAAAAGTTGGGCCAATTTCCCTCTGGGGGGCACCTGGGGGGTCACGGCTTTGTCGTGGGGGGGCACGTGACCCCCCGTGACCCCCCGTAGCTACGCCACTGAGACCTATGGCAATTATCAGAATAACATTTTACTACACAGGTCACGATGTGCAAAACCCATGCATGATTATTTTCTTCTAAACCCACCGTGTTGCGAAAATGTTCTCATGTTAACGGAAATCGAAATCATACTCGGAGTCAATATTTTGTTGAAAATTCGCATAACATGTACGTAGGCTATATTTATGTGTGGGCTACTATTACGTGGGGCTTGTAACTAAGGACAACAAGGTATGATTTCAATGCAAGTTGCAGCAAAACGGACAACATCTTGAAAAGGGGTGGTTGCATCAGTACACATTGTCTTTCCTCCAGGCCACCCACCACACACCCTTCCGCCCCAGATCATGTTCAAGCGGTTCTGACGATATGTATCGAAAATCACGGAACGTGACTAATTTATCCTGCGAGTTTTGCCACTGAAATATGACCTATGCCTAAAAACATGGTTAACTTGAGTTTCCACTATAGCCTACTATTGTCATGTCAACATTATTAATAAGAAAAAAAGGGCGAAGCGGAGACAAGCTAAACCATTATGAGCCTCATAATGCTAGGTCATTCATTACTATATTACTGTCTTTTCTTGTTTAGGCCTTTATATATTTTTTGTAGGCCAACAGTGCCCGAAAAAGGTGCAGTAGTACAAATAATCACCTCCCCACTATTACCAGAAAAACCACGAGAGTGGCATGGCTGATGATCACTCTCTTTATTACAACCACATGTTTAGTTCGTCTAGCCTATTGTACTTTTGTTTTCATTCCTACCGTATATGCCTACTTTCCATCCCACTGTGTATACGCCTACCACGTGTTATGGATACTACTATTACACAAGAGGATATCAGCACAATTATCATGGAGCAACAAAACTGGTCGAGCTTCTTCCGTATAGAATCACGGCCTACTTAAATCTGAAGCATCTGGTTTGGTTTTCACTACTGCGAGCAGGGAATGACCTTAATTTGGCTTCCCTTCGGATTGACTCCTTCCACGATGGTATTTTGTTTAAATCAAATTTGTGCCGTCAGCTTTCCAATTCATATGCCTATTTTGCCTCTAGGCTATATAATACACTTTAAAATATTCAGCAGCTTCATCAGCCTACGTTGAGGCCTATTTTGCGTCTAGGCTATATATTGAGGCCTATTTTGCGTCTAGGCTATATAATACACGTTAAGATATTCAGTAGCTTCATCAGCCTACGTTGACCAAATTGATAAAATTGAAAAGTGTGACACTGCGTCCCTCTCTCCCATTTGAAGATAATTTTGGAATTTAACGAGGACTATTATATATTACATTTTCCAAGTTTGTGGGGCTAAAACACGGGAACCGGGACCTATGGTAACCCTGCACCAGCCCATATAAGCATGTCACCGTGTATCTGGGCGTGGCGTAAACGGGAGTTATAAGTGTTATATAGTATATATGTTGAAACCTGTCCAGTCTAATACGTATAACTTATGAATCTGTTTCCTCTGACGTCATGCATGTAGTGACTTAAATATTATATTTCTTATGATTTCTAGACTTAATAATTAATGATACAAGAGTTTTCTGCTAAGAGTAAAGTCAGATAGACCTATATACTGCCTTCTGTAATACATGCATTCATATAAACGGTATGACGTACACACACAGACACGTATATCAATATACATACGCATATATGTATATGCATATGTACATATGTACATAAAACTAATACACCGTATAATTACGTATCTATGGCCAAAATGCATCTGTGATATACTGCTAGGTAACTCTGTGCTCAATCCCCTGCCTCAGCCCATTCTATCCAACCCATCATTAGTATATGACTAAATAAGCAGCTTTTTAGTTGGTCGTCAATTTTCCAACCTATCCAAATCATTTTTTTTAATTAAAAAGTCAATCACCTAGGTTTTTCAACTAAGTAAGGTTTAATTAGTGGGTAATAAAATAACTTGATTCAGTCCTATATATTGTTCATGTAGGGCATAGACTAGTAATCACACTAAAAATCTGCAAAGCCATATCTATTTAATTTTAATTTTACTCACATATTGAAATGAAAATGGGCTATTCAACATATCAATATGTAGTTAGACTATGAGATTTTAAAACAGCATCAAACTCAACTCAAAACGCTGCTTTAAAATAAAAAAGACACATGTTTTCGGTGCCGGCTTTAATTGTCACGGTGGGCCAGCTGAAAGGAAGTTAAACTCTAGCATTAACAACGCCTTTTTACGCTTTTAATGGTTTTTTTGTTTTTTTTTTGTTTTTGAGTGTGAAGTAAGGGCGATTGGGGACCTGGGTTGTGTGAGGTAAGGGCGATGGGGACCGGGCGATGTGTGAGGTAAGGGCGATGTGGGCCGGGGTGTGTGAGGTAAGGGCGATAAAGGACCGGTGGTGTGAAGTAAGGGCGATGGGGGGCCGTGGGGGGGGGGAGACGGTTCTTCGAGCAATAAAAGAAACAAGAGGTCAGATTTGGATACATTTTCATTATCATTTTCTTAGAAGCCAATTAAAACAACATCTTAATTCTAGAAACATGTGATAATGTTTTCTTTAAAACTATTGACGCTTCGTTTTACATCAGTGCGACAGATTGCTCCTTTAAAGATGGTGTCAAATATACAAAAAGATGATAGCTGTTACTAGCCTAATTGATTCGAAAACAGTAAATAACATATATATATCTGAGGTCGCAGGTCAAATATGTACAGTAATTTCTGTTTAAGTGAACTAACACATACAGGCCTATACTTTATTGCTGTAAGAATCCTCTTACATCAGAGAATGTTGACAAATTTCATTTCCAACAAGGGTGTGGTCACGATGTTATTGGTCTATGCAAGCATGTGCTCGTCATGAACATAAAATAACAATGTGTCGTCATTTCATAATGACAGGTTGTTATTATTTTTACAGCACAACTCAAGGTTTACAAAATAAAAATGATAACATTGCAACGGAAGGTCCTGAATAGACTTGCTTCGTGTCAAAAATAATTACAACATGTCATTAATTGATTACGACATGTCATTAATTGATTACGACACGACACGGCGTATGCTACCATTCGAGTCGCTGGTCGACACTATCATGGGCGGGTACTTGCATTGAATGAATATAATAACTAGGTAGCTATGGAAGAAGAGTTGGTGTTATGTCTTTAAATATACTTAACAGGTTTCTGGTGTCCGAACCTACTCTCCAAGGCTTTGTTGTATTGAAATCCAAAGCGATTGAAAATTAATATTCAGAGACAACAACAAAATCTAAATCTTAGCTGATTGTGATCGTTCGTTGCGTTGTCAGGAAATTGATCCGAACGTGGTAGCGATCAATACAACAATATGAGGTACTAACTGTGTGGTAACACAGTTATACATTCATTACATCCTTTCTCGATTTAGTCAAGAGTTTCTTTTTCAACTGGCGATGTGCACTCGAAAATGTTCAATTTCAACATTGGATTGATTGAAACTGCGAGTCAATGTACTATTACCTAAGGCTCTTTGTAAATCAAATTTTGCCACCGGAAAGGCACTTAAAAACCACAGCTTAAGCTGCCAAAGTAGAAAACATAGCATCGTAACCCTGATATTGTTGTATTATATAGTTAAATTGTGCAGAATGTTTATATACAGATCAGTCGCCCGCCACTAGGTCTACCAACAAGCTTAATGACGCGTCATGTACTTTGACACGTCAGCCATTGTCCTGAGCTTGCAGCCTGACAACAGTTTATTATAATAATACTAATAATAATACTAATAATAATAATAATTGTTTATCTCCTTATTTCTTGATACTCTCAGATAATCTGTAATATCGTCTTTCCTTAATCTTCTGAGTTCATTTCACTTGTATATACTTTTCACTTCAACTCTAGCTATATTGCTGAAGAAATTTCAATAGATATTGTAAAAAATCAGTATTCCTACTTTGTCAAATATTAGTCTTGGCTCACTTTCATTTTTCTTACAAATATATA
>KN884977.1:74540-113236 GCA_000934455.1 Apostichopus parvimensis | reverse complement strand
TGACATGCACATACTTAAACTAGATGCTCTTAAAGACAATATAATGATTTCAAAACCCCCTCAAAACTGTAAACACAAGTGATGCGATGAAGAGTAATTGTCTTTCTAATAGTGCCGCAAATCGATTGATTTACCTGTCGTGGACTTTCACTGCAAGGCAATGTTTTTCTGATATGTGTTACAATCTAGGATCACTATCATAGTTCATTCTCACCTGGACTATTCACCGTCATTGAATTGAAAAGTATATACTTCATTATAAACAAACAAATTATTCCCACAACAAGTAGACCTTTCTGCAGTATAATACTGAGGAAATGCTAAATGTGTTTTAACAAATTATGCAGGCAATCTCTTATTCTCCAAAGAAACAGAGAAACATTATTGAGATCTTTGTTTTTACCAAAAGATCACAGCTCTGTATATACATAATATGTTATAAGCATGAAAAACAACAACACTGCACTGAAAAGCTCAATTTTATATTAGACATGCTCCATCCCTGCCCCCCCCCCCACCACGCACCAATTCTCTTACAACCAATAGCATTCATGTAATATCTAAAATCCTCTATCATTGTTTTAAACCATTAAGGAATAGCATAGTGATTAATTAATACCGTAAATTTAACAAACAATGCCCCAATGCATTGATGACACTATACATTCCATTCATATCAGCTAGGAGGTAATTTTGCTCATTTCTTTGAATACAAAGTCTATACCAATACCTCATATCATCATCCCCTTCCCCAATAATACCAGGAGCCATCCCAACTCATTAAAGATTGCAAAGTAGTACTTATTTTAAACAAATCTGTCCAAAGAAATATAGAAACAATTAATCTCTGAATTTAAAATCATACATACTGGATGTACATATGCATACATGTACTCAAGCTTCCATTGTTTTAAAGACTATTGTCTTTTTTGTTCCTAAGAACAAAGGCAGATCGTGCAGACCTCTTAAATACAATGCAGGGGAAGCCCAGCGGAGACCGTTCGATGGTATCAAGTTTCAAGAGTTCTAGTCACGTATCCCAGTTGTATTGTCCATTCTACATGGTACTTATATTTCTATATGTATGCACACTAAATACACAAAAGATGAACCTTTGAAATACAGTTCTTGATAAAGAATAGTCCTATTTATATATCAATTTTGATATTAGAAACGTCAGCTTGCATGGACTCTGAAAACATCTTCATACACACTTAATTGTATTCTTTCCATTAAATATAGCTTATTAGCATATAATATATTCTGTTCAAAGTATTATTTTCATTTTTTAATAACTGTTATTATAATGGTTATCTTTGGTAAACTGCAGTTACACAAGAAGTGCCTTGGGTGTCGTTCGTAAATTGGTACACATGAAAATGAAAAAGGATGCCTTTGAAAGATGTGAAAAACATTAAAAAAGAAAAGAAAAACAAAACTTACTTGAAATCAACATTAGCTAAAGTGACCCTGCGCGGATGTCGTACACGCTGCCTGGTCCTCATAGGAATCATTTTTGAAGGTTGCTATGGCAATTCCCACCAAAAAAAAATATGAACACAAAGTCGACGTAAAATACTCCTTGAATTGCATTCGATGCAACGGAGATACAAAAGCCAATCCTTCCAGTCACCGCGGTGATAATTTGTTGTGATCTGGTGTGTGCCGACGACGACGTAACAGAAATTATTTGGAAAACTCTATTCCGATTCCCATTGCGTTGAAAACGAGATTTCCCACAGTACTGAAAAGTCAATCTGATACCAAAAATTTGATGCTACACGTCTGTTCTACAACAGCTCGTGATACGGTGGAACTCCGACGGGAAAGAAAAGAAAAACTCTGCATTTATGCAGATATGACAAACGATAGTCAATTTATTGATTCGCAAGTGGAGAATAAACTTTCCGTCAACCACCGTCAGATCGTGAGAGACTTGCTATTCATCCCTGAACTTGGTCTTTTTACCAGAAAATACCGGTCAATAGATGAGAAGGCTTCATCAGCGCATTGTAAAAACAAAGCGAACGTCATCGGGCTAGACGAATCGAAAAATGCATCGCTTTCATTTAATCTCCTCTCCTTTCAACCACGCATATTACATTTCAAAAGCAAGGATCTCCAGGTATTGCTGACAAAGTAATAGAATACCTTGGCAGTGAAAAAATAAATCCACTTATATAAGGTTTGCCAGATCTGCAGCCAAATTTATGCAACGTCAGGTTTGGACTGGTATTAATTTCAAATTCTCTTCACTTCACGTTTTCATTCAGTTAAGTTTTGCCTAATATCATTATCGGAAATAGAGAAGGCAAACTTTTTAGGAGGATAACTGAATTATTTAGAATGAATAACGTTTTTAGTTCCAATTTGGGTAGTTACAGCAACATACCTAGAAATGTCAACTAAATTGTCAGAACAGAAACTGGATCAGACTCTCGAGTTCTCCAAAGTTGATTCTGCAGCAAAAACCCCAAGTGAGTAGAAGGGAAAAAAGAAAACAAAAAACACAGCCAATTAGCTTAATTCATTTAAGCGTGGAGCACCGATCATCAATTATAAAATCTTTTTTCCAAAAAGCAAAATCTCTTCAAGCTCAACTCAGATGTGACTTATACAATCTCGAATGACAAACACAAGGGAGACGTAACACAGTTCTAAGAGAACACACCAGAATCGTAAACAGACGGAGAGAAAATATTAACAGGATTCTTTTCTCGACTCTGGAGAGTGTAAAAGTTGTCCAAGAAATGTCAGAAGATGATCAATCGCTATTTGATATAGCTACTGAGTCTTCCAGCTGACTTTGTCTTCGTCCGACAAAAGGCTTTTTCTCGAGATCGTTTAACTTATAGATAACGCCGTCCCCCGTCCTCGAGAAACGTAGCTTAATATCCTAGAGTGTTTCGCGAGTGAGCTAGATCACACACACATGTTGACTTCACGGACGGTGAGCAGAACCGAAGATGAGCTTAATACATCGAGTCAAACTCACCGAGAGGCGGAGTACATGTGAAGAGTTGCTCCGATGCTTCATTTACATCTCTTATGAGAGCTAATCAAGGACACTTTAAATGTCTGCGATTAGACAAAAACACCTGCTGTGCAACTTATTGGAAAATTTTGACGGTTAAAGGCAGTGGTGAGGGGAGGGGGGGTGGGTGGCTTGGAAGATGATGAGTAAGTAGGAGGGTTGGAATTAGTTTAATATTGCATGTTAAATAGTGTTTTATAGTTGAGGTGGATTCAGTACATACCTGGTACAGAGACTACACTTAGAGGAGGTGATAGCAGGAGTTGAAGGTTCCTACATATATACATAGTGAACAAAGTACTGACATTTCTGTTTCTCATTTATGTGGTTGGTGTCTTTGTACCTTGGACTTCAATGACTGTAAAAGGTGAATGATTATAATGCCTCCTCTATATGAGGGGGGGGGAGGTCACCTGAAGGATGTTGATGGTGAAATGAGAGGGATCACCTGAAAGATGTTGAGGGTGAAATGAAAGGGATCACCTGGAGGATGTTAAGGGTGAAATGAGAGGGATCACCGGAAGGAAGTTGAGGGTGAAATGAGTGGGATCACCTGAAGGATGTTGAGGGTGAAATGAGAGGGTTCACCTGAAGGATGTTGAGGGTGAAATGAGAGGGTTCACCTGAAGGATGTTGAGGGTGAAATGAGAGGGTTCACCTGAAGGATGTTGAGGGTGAAATGAGAGGGTTCACCTGAAGGATGTTGAGGGTGAAATGAGAGGGATCACCTTAAGGATGTTGAGGGTGATTATGAGAGGGATCATCTGAAGGATGTTGAGGATGATTATGAGGGGGTCACCTGAAGGATGTTGAGGGTGATTATGAGGGGGTTATCTGAAGGATGTTGAGGGGGGATTAAAAGGGGTCATCTGACATATCTTAAGGGTGAAATGAGAGGGATCATCTGAAGGATGTTGAGGGTGATTATGAGGGGGTCATCTGAAGGATGTTGAGGGAGGATTAAAAGGGGGTTACCTGAAGGATGTTGAGGTTGATTATGAGGGGGTCATCTGACATATCTTGAGTGTGAAATGAGAGGGATCACCTGAAGGATGTTGAGGGTGAAATGAGAGGGATCACCTGAAGGATGTTGAGGGTGAAATGAGAGCACTGAGGAACAAACTACCTTAGCACAGAACCCTAACTTGACACAAAGATTCACTTCTTGAATTCACAGGTCAACTATAAAGATCTAAATAGTCTAAGGTCATTGGATGGGGGTGGGGGATGGGATTGGGTAAGTTTCATTTTCTGATTCTGAAAATTTATGAACAGATTTGTGAAAGTTTGTGCAATACACAATGAATATCCCTGACATAAAGGTAGTACCATATTCAGTGCCCTACCCTACTATAAATCCATCTCATCTTTCCAATCCTACAGTCTATCCCACGTACTCCCGCATTTTTTAACACCACGCAGGTGTAAGCATAATTAGCAAATTTCACTGAAGAGTCAAGAATATTCCAAAGAGTGAGAATTCACTTGTTGTGATTTTCCAGGATAACTATTTTGCTCAGGAGTGCATTTCACTCTGTTCAAAGAGTGGCTTCACGCAATAAGTAATAGAGCTGTAACCCATGCAGGGAACATTTTTGCTCTAATGGAGGTTAACATTTGTAGGTAATCACAATTTTGAAGCAGTGAAATTAACCCTTCAAAAAAAAAAATCCTGGAACCTCTGAAAGAGTAAAAGTTCACTCTTTGGAATTAATGAGTGGAACTAGTTTTTTCTTCTTTTCCTATCTAATCTGCCTAATCGATTTACAATGATTACAGGGAAACTTTAATATGATGCATACATAGCTTTACACAAGTCTGTATGTATTGTCTTTACCAGCTGTTTATCCCTGTATAATTACTTCATGGCATGCCTGGTAAACAGTTTCATGTCTTTTTGCAATTACCAAGCACCATCACAGAGTAAAAGTCTGCTGTGAGCTTTCTATCTTTATATATACCAGCCATCTGTAATTTCAGCTAGACTTAAGCACCACATGCATGTACACATTCAGAGGTCAAACAGTCTAAGTTGTTTTGACTCCTTCTCAATTCAAGACCCCCTAAGCAGATGAGAACTGGCTGTAAAATGTGCAAAGAAGGGGCCAAAAATACTTGAAAGATAATCCAGAAAGTGATTTACATGCATGCATGATTATAGTTGAAACAACTGTCGCAAATGATACAATGCCTCATTAATTAACAAATGTAGAGGGGTGGAGAGATTCGAATGTAAATACTTGTTTACGAAATTACAGGTTCTGAGAAAGAATAATTTAGTGTGCAGATTTTGTGTAGCAGTATTCGAAGGCACTGAACTGTTGTTTCAGATTATAAAATACTAAGGATACTATCTATATGTACAAAAACTGCTGAACATCTTTGCACTTGTATAGCAATTTTACAAATTTTTGCATAGCAATTTGCGATGCGATGCAGGATAAATTATTCCCTACGCTCTTTAAACTTGGAAAGGTCGTCAGTTATAGCCTAGACTGCTCACAAATACTCTGGCAAGATGTCAAACAATGTATATGGTCAATTCCGTGGTGACTCGCGTGACATTTTTACTAAAATTCCTCTCTATTTGATATCATTAAACAAATAAAGAAATTACCTGGGAGAAAAGCATTCATGTAGTCAGTGAAGGTACGCCTTAATGCTTAGAACAGTAGAGAAAAAATATTTATACCTCAAGTATTGGGGGTGAAATTGGCGAAAAACTAAACGTGACTCGCGTGACAATTAATATTAGCAAAAATCAGAATGCACACACAAATGTTCGATTTCTTATGTCTTATTAAAATGTTTCCAATAACTTTTTATAATCATACCGAAGTTGAAAAACACCTCTACCTCGATTGCTATGCAACTTTGAAAAAATGTTGTAACGCATGAAAATAACGATGAAGATGTATTGTGACTCGCGTGACAAGAAAACGTGACTCGCGTGACGAGTTCACTTTTCAGATAGTTCTAGACCAAATGCAGTAGTGAATCGAAGGTATAGATCTTGCATAGTGAAATATAACATTCATTGGTCTAGAAAGTGTCCAAAAGGTACTTCCCTTGGGAATGTCCAGATGATATTAATGTCCCCGAGTTACCTTCATGACTGCAGACAGTAGGTAATATACTGTACGGGTAATACAGTTGTTCAGGCAATATATCTTGTCAATTAATATTTATAACAATATTTAGTCTGTTGAAGTCACTCATTTGAAAGTTATAGAAGAAACATCTATCAAAATGTGATTCAAATTACCATTCTCATTTGTCATATTTGAATAAACCAAAAGTGTAATATTTGAGAAGATACATTCGCTCATAGGATTTTGGGAATGATTGAGCAGTTAAAACCTTAAGGTTATCAAGTCATAGCACATGGCATTGCCAGATACAAATATAGATTGTTTTTGTATATTACTAAAAAATCAATGACACGTGCTAACTTTCCAAATGTGGTAATAAAATAGGCATTATATTGCGAAAAAATATTCATGAATTTAAATTCTGATATTTCAAATGAAATTATTATAATTAGTTTAATTATGTGTGCCCATATTATTCAAGTTGCCTTATTAAAGGGGAATGCATATATGATATCTTTAATTAGTGATTCATTCATCAAACTATAACATCCCTGTAATTTTCACACCGTAAATAGGTAGAAACACTATCTTGAATTTACGTGACTCGCGTGACGTGACTCGCGTGACATTTGTAAAGTGTGATTTTCTGCAAAATTTGAATGTCTTCTGAAAAGGAAAATTCAGTAATCCTTTTGGTATCTATGTGAAGACTTGATATTCATTATTTGTCCAGTAAAACTATTGTGCAGGCAAGGAGAAAAAAACAAAAACAGTCAATTTTGTGATTGCGTGACAGTAAATCGAGGGTGTTTTCAATTCACCACTATTGTCTAATGCCTTGATGTCGAAAAAAAATTGAAGCTTTTAAGTGAGCACTAGCTATAGCAAACATAATTAGTCCAAAAAACTGATGATACCTATGATTACTATGTACAAATCTGCACAAAATGAAATTTCACTGTATTTTTCATAATTTAGGTACTACGGGAACCATTTGTTATTACCGACCCCATAATCAAACAAATGATTTTCGAGGGTGAAAAAAAATATTTTTAGTAACTACAAGTATTCTATTTGTTGGAAACTTATACAATTTTAATGTACAATGATTTTAAATTTTTTGGTATGATGTTGACCTTATCATGGAATTGACCATATAACTCGACAGAGACAGTTTTATACCATGCGACTCTGCCATTTCATCACCCCTCCCACCCCCTCCCACCCCTCCCCCAGTACTGATTTTAACATTTGCTAAAAAAGAAATTTACTGAATGGAGAATTTCACATTTTTACCCACTTGCTAGAAAATGCCAACTGGTGCATAAAAACTGTACTGGCTAAAATCAAAATATATAAATTTGACAAATTTATCATTGAAATGATTTATGAGTATTATCAATCTAGGAACATTTCAGACATACCCTCCTGGTTGGGTGTATATAATGTAGAGAGGGCAGTATTTAATAGAGGGCAGTATTTAATAGAGGGCAGTATTTAATAGAGGGCAGTATTTAAGTACATGGTCGTAACTGTAGATACAGGTTACAAAGCTTGCAGTACAGTGTCAAGTTTGATCTAGTAGTAGTACAGAACATTAAATTCATCTCCCATTAGTTTAAGTTACATTATGTACACCAATTTAGTTAACTTCAAGAAAAAAGATTCTCCACACAAAGCTGGGGGCCCTTCCTCATCAATGAAAGTGGCTGAGTTACTTATTCTAGCATGCAAAACAATTACCACATACATTCCTGTCTAAAGATATATTTTAACTACTACCATAAGCTACCTTACAGAACATGGGGCAGTGTAGCAGTAGATAAGAGTGCAGCAGTTGTGCTGACACATGTAAGTCAGAATTCATCCAGCAGGGCAGATTGTCACTGTTGTATATTTTACAAGTGATACAACAGATGCTATTCACAAAGCATTTTAATTCTACAGTAATAAATTCAAAGTTTAATTTTAATTGAATGAAATACATGGTTGCATTAATTAAACTTATCATTTCTGAATTCAAAGCAACCAGAGTGTTTATACAATAACATAACAACAAGGCATTGTTCAAAATATCAAACATTCTGATAAATTCAGCATTGATAGCAAACTTTCAAATGAGTCTGTGGTTCTGCTGCATTTTTTGAAGGACACATGTATGATGATGACAAGTAACTACTTCAATCTATTCTGATTATATATGTCATTTCATTCAATTTTATTCGATATAACATTTCAAGGTTTTGCCCTCATTTCTGATGAAACAAAATTTGTGGCAACAGAGACGTCCTTATATAAAATCTCAAAAGCATTCACTTCTTAATGTGACATTATGAAATCCAAGATTATCTCGAAATTAGATTTTGCAATTCAGTTTCCATGGAAACTATCGATTCTCGTTTTCCGACAAATTTCACAACAATTCTGACATTATAGCCGTCATGAAAAATGCTCTGTCATCCTGTGCAACGTTGCTATTCACTACAACTTAAAAGACGCATAAATTTTAGTCTACAGCTTTTTCTTACATCTCTGCTTCAGATGATCAGATTTTCATTTTACAATCGAGATCACATGATTGGGCACAGAACTCCCCTAAAACGCATACGACATGCTCGTATGGAGACAGCTGCCGATCATCGTCGACAACATCATACACTGTACGGTAAAAAAAAACAGAATTCTCTCCCCTAGTTTTTTTAATTCTTTTTTACCTCGATTCTCTCTTCCTTCTCAAATCCAATCAAGATCACTTGGCAGGTTTTAGTTTCTGGATTCCCCGGGGAACGAACCCTTAAGCGAATCAAGCCACCAAACCATACCACCTGATCTCTTCGCATATTTTCTTCCTTCTCTCTATCTGTCTTTCTCTTTTTTGTGTGTGTGCATATTATTTTTTTTTCTACATTTGTTCTTCTTCTGGTTTTTTTGTTGCTTCCATTCCCTTTTTTTTTTTAACCTCTTCCTAAACATGCTATAGGCAATTATTTTACATGGTATTGTGTTGCTCTTAAAATAAGAAAATTCTGTCCTTAAATCCAGTGGGGTACATAACTGTACATGAGAGAAGGCACTGCAGTATGTACAAAAGCCAAAGAAATTTCTGATGCAAATTTGCATCATTTATTCATACTGTGGGTCATTATTTTCATAAGTAAGGGCGGAACTGAAGTGTACATAGGGTTAAACCGAGGGAACACCGAAACATTTATTTTAGAAATTTAACCTGAGCTCTCCCTAATGTAAGGTCATGTCAGTTAAGCAATGATTTGTTTTAATCATGCATAATTTACAGACATTTTATTTTAAGTCTCTATGAAAATGAGGTTTTATTTTTTGTGATAGATGTATCTAAATCGCAGATGGAACCATCCGTTTAAGTCACACATAATTCTTGGTACTGGTGATGGAGGATATGCTGGCATACAGTATGTTATGTAACTAGTGAAAAGAATTCATTCTTTTGCAAATTTTATTTTTATGTATTACTATACTTGAAATATCCCAAGTATCAAGCTAACGAGTCAATTATAATAGATACTTTCGTTATCCTCATATTTTAGTTATTATTGGCATTTATTATGAATAATTAAAGCAATATTCTGGTGGCTGGCAATGTGCCACTATAAAATATCATGGAAAAGACAAATATTTTCAGTGCACAGTGTTGAATCTATCCTATCTCAATATCTTGTCCCTAGTATATGATTGATTTGAATGGAATTTATTTTGGCTAACAATTATTAATTGTTACTCAACACTTAATTATGTGGTCTGTGATGTCATAATGGCAAATATTCTTAAGAAGCTTTAAGTTTGTGCTTTTCTCTTCTTTACCTGATCTATCTTTGAAACGTGATGCATTTGGAATATTTGCTTAGAGCTGTCAAGGTTAACTGTAGTTTATACAATTTCATCAAACTGAAGGTGTTCAAGTAGAAATATCATTTTCCGCTGTGAATTTAGGTGAGTTAAACGCTATAAAGTAAAGCATTTGAAGATTTTTTCTACTGTATTGCTGTGATGACATCACATAATCTGCTGTTGCCAGATGCAAATTCATAAAATACCTTAAAAATTTGAAAACTAAAAATCTTTATCATAGAGAAAGCTATTAAGATGGGTTTTGACCTATATATAGATATGCAATAAATCTGTTATTGCCAGATGCAAATACATAAAATACCACAAAATTTAAAAACTCCAAATCTTCATCATACAGAATGCTATGAGGATAGGGTTTTGCCCTATATACAGTATATATGCAGTAAATCTGTTGTTGCAGATGCAAATTCATAAAATACCACAAAATTTGAAAACTCCAAATCTTCATCATACAGAATGCTATGAGGATTGACGTTTCTATATATACTGTATGCCGTAAATTTCTGACATTTTCATAAATCAATCATTTTCAGCCTCTGGAATATCCCTTTCATAGCTTTACCATTGACAACACAGATGTTAATCACATATACATGTACATCTGAATGACGTCTCACTTTTCACATCTCCCATTTAAAGAAATTTTTCATTTGTTTGATTTAATATGTAAAATGATTATTGTTTAGTAACATTACCATCTGTCGCACACAATACAGTGCAAAAAATGATGAGTAATTTCTTTTAATACTACAATTAACAATTGGGGAATATAGCATCTTGCAAGGACAGCTGGTGCCATTTTGAATGAAACCAGAGAGTTTACATGAGGTTACCTGTCTCAATTAGACCCACATTTATCTACAGAAAACCTATCACCTCTCATTGAAAGATTCATTTGATTGGAAGATAGGAAAGATTGGAAGAGTGACTTGGTATTCTTCAGACGTTAATTCAATATGCATAACTTCAGGATAATAACAATTTACAGTTGTTGTCTGGCATTAATTAGATCAGATAAGAAACTTCAGAGCAAAAGAAACAATTAACTGAAAATTACTAGTCAGTCAATTAACCTCTCCTGTGGTATTACCATCACAACATATATCGGATTGCACATCTCTACAAACAGAACACACTAAATGTAGCTTGAAACATGCAACTTATTTAGGAATTTAAGAAAACTGAAAAAATAAAATCATAATAAATAAAAAGTTGCATTTTCAAATTGCCACATGTCATTAATACATCAAAACTATGGTAACGCTATCAGTTCCTGTCTCTGTCTCTTAAAATTTCATAAAGGATTGCACAATGGCTTCCCTGTATTTTCGTTTCTTCTCGACGAATCTCCATCGAGCAGAAAGAACAACAAGACTGTTGTGATCTGTCTTTGCCGTGATGGCCTTGTCCAGTTTGAACCGCCGTGCACTGCCTACTACGTGTACATACAATGCTATCGATTCTGTCTCTCGTTATTAAACTGCAATTATTCTGACCTGCCCTTTACAATCTTCACAGTTATTCATCTTCATTGGATGAGTTACTAATATACGTAAGATAAAGGAAACCAACCATAGCAGGTTAGTAAAGGCACAGTGTAGGTTCAACTCACATTCTCTCAGCCTTCCATTTGTATCTTTTCTCCTTTTCTGTTTCCCTATCTTTTCCTTCTTTCCTTTATTTTTTTGTTTGTTTTGTTTTGATTTTTGTTTTGTTTTTTGTAAATATTTTTTTTAGTAGGGGTGGTCAGGGGTCCCCTCCTCCCCCAGAAGAAAGAAAATTAAGAAACAAACAATTTTAGACGTGAAATGATGCATTCTCAACCATCTCAAATTGCTATTTGCGCAGGCCTACTCTACCCCCACGAGGATTACGCTTGATCTTTGAATATTCATTTTTTGGGGCGTTTTTTATTGCAAGGTTTTCAATTGGGTTCGGTCCCTATGTGGGAATGTCAGAATTAAAAGAACATGATATCATGATATTGATGTATTCAGCCAGCCATGTTTTATGTCAATACAGACAGTTTTGATGAAACACCACGGGGTCAAAAGTTCAACCCTGTTATTCACTGTACAAAAAAAAAAGACCTGGAAATTGTTTTTTCCTCTTATCAGTAGTGTTCACTTGGGTGTACATAAAAATCCATGTATTAAATAATATCAGTCATGTACAATATCACACGAGCGCTCCAAAGTTTATGTTTGTGCATGTTTTCCGTCGAACGGGATTTGCGTGTGTGGGGGACGTGCACAGTTTATGAGAAATGCGACAAAACAAATTGATACAAGGCAAGTTAATTGACCAATAAATAATTGAGACACATAGCACACACACATCCAAAAAAAAATATTATAAAATATTTCATATCTATATATATATATACACGCTGAATTATTCAAAGTCAAAATCAATCTGGGTAATAATCTCGGAACACTACCACATCTGTTATGGAGAGTTGGAATAGAATTTCGTATAAGTAGTCGTCTATTGATTAATATATCTTGAGAGAGTATCGTGTTAGACAAGATGAGCTGAAGCACTGAGAGCAGTGAAGCTTACCTTACATAACAGTAGGATTTAAACTAGTCTAAAATTACGAATAATGGACGAGCTGATCGGAAACTTTGGAAATCTTAGAGGTTTCATGTAGAGAGTCTGCGTGCATTGATCTTGGCAATTATAGCATTATTTGAATAAGAAACAATTTTAAAGCAGATTTTCAAGATATTAAATTTTGTAAAAAATATTTAAAACTATATATACATCACTAAAACCCCATGTATGACAATACAGATAAAGAACAGTGAAAATAAATCTTATTCATTTGCAAGAATAATCAGAGATGAGGAGGGAAATTCTGAAAATTTCTCATATTTTAACAATAATTTTCAATTTAGCAGTTTATGTGATCTTTAAAAAGAATCGGTGAAATTAGGTTAAATTTGCGACCAAATCCGTCAACTGCTGCTTCAAAATATATCCAAGACGATTACATTGTTTATAAATTCTTTCCCCTCCTTTCTTTCTTTTTTACCTTTTTCTTCATAACAACAGGCAATTGATATCTTGAAAGAACTTTGATATTTTATGTCATTCCTAAATCTAAGTGAAACATAATTACTTAAAAGAATTTATCCATGCATGCTCCATTAATCATGCAGAAAACTCAAAGTATCCTATCAATGTATTCAGAAAAAGTAGATATAAAAGTCTATACAGCGTATATTGTCTGGATTATTATTATTAGACTTTTATGATATCGAATGACGAGCTCTGGGGAATCAAAATTTTTATTAAAGAGGGCGAAAGATGGCCGAATGTGGGTTAATTGAAGGGTGGGGTTGTTCACAATACTTCCAACACTTACTGGTTTGGATATATATTTACGAGTGACAAGCTTACCTGTCTCCCCACAACATTACCATATCTCAATATCAGTTTCACTCCAGTTCCTTCAAGGCACGGTAAAACAAGAGTGCCAAGGTTCAACTCAAAGAGGCTGACTTCTGGCTGAATTTTAGTAATGATCATTTTGAATTTTTTTTTTAATTGAAAGAAAATTTGTCTTCAGCCATAAAACTGCTACAATACCATACAGGGGGTTACCGTACCAGAGACACTAACTAATTTGTCTGGTATCCTCATGTTTTGTAGAAGCAATAGGATACAATCACTTCCTTCTTGGAAGTGGTTGTAGTAATGACAGTGATGACAAGATAACCTCTAGTCCTGATAATAGATAGTTTAACTTACCAAAATAGAACGGCCGTTCAGTAAACACTGTAACTGCAGCCGACATGTAGTCTGTACAGAGGATACTAGTCATGTGACTTGTTGTATAGTGTAAATGTAAATAGATGTTTGATGTCCATTGGTGTTCAGTAACATACTGCCTGAGCTGATCCACAACAATGTACTGTATTTATGCATGCTATAGACAGTACAATGTTTAGTTGCAGATACTTGTTTTTTTCAGTTCTTTCTTCAGTTTTTTGTTTGAGTTTTTCAGTTCAGTTCTGTTTTTTTTTTTTTCAGTTCTACAACTTTGCTGCAGATATAAGTCAACATCACAGCAGTAGGACTTATTTTTGTGAATCCTAAAAAGGCAAGTTTTTTTTTTTTTTTTTTTTTTTACAAAAGTAAAGATGTTGTCATCGGCCTATCACCCCGGTTTAGCGTAAGTGTGACCATCCATGCCTTGGACAGTTCCACAAAAAGGATTGTGTATCTTAAAGAATGAATGAAAACTTCGGTAATAATATTGATCACCTACGGCGATGTTGGAAGGAATACTTTGCCTTCTGTTGTTTATAGATATTTCCAACTAAATGTAACAGTTCATGCACTTAGTTTTGTGTGCCCACGACAAAATGGAAGAGCACAGCTTCGCAGGCGGTACGAGTCATACACTAATCATACGGGTTGTCTTCATTGAGGAGTTTTAGGGAGAAGGGATACAATATGAAAGTATGTGGTCTTTACAGTGGTTAACTCCATTAATAAACTCTATGAGTGCTCTGGCATAGAATTTCACAATCTTAGCCACTTTTTATGTAAACTCGTGCTTTAAAAACTCTACTGGCTAAAAGTGAAGTTGCCATTGGCAAAATGTCCTGGATTACAGCACAAATCAGTTAGTCTTTACAAGCATATGAGAGCAGCCCAATCACTAGGGTTACATCTCTATGTTCCGACATCTCTATGTTCTGACATCTCTATGTTCAGACTTCTCTATATTCCGATGTCTCTATGTTCCGACAAAAAGAAATAATTTGGGACAATTTTTTTTTTATACCAAAAATCGTTTGTACCAAGAAAACAAGTTTTCAGACGCCAATATTTTTGTGAGCAAAATTTTTTTGGACTCAAATTTTATTTACCAACATTTTTTCTGACCAAATTTTTTTGGGACCAAAATTTTTTTCACAAGTAATTTTCGGTCACAAGCACTGTTTGGGTCATAACAAACTTTGGTTTTTTTTTTTTCGTGAAAAAACTTTTGGTTTCAAAAAATTTGGTCCGAAGAAATGTAGGTCCCTAAAAAAAGTTGGTCACAAAAGGTCACAAAAATATTGGGGTCACAAAGTTAGTACAAACAAATTTTTGGATAAAAAAAAATTGCTCCGAATTTTTTCTTTTTGTCGAGATCGGAACATAGGGATGTCACCATCACTAGTAGCTGATAATAATAACAGTAATACAGGGCTTATATGTTAGGCACCTGGAAGTCATGCAACCTTTTTATTGACGATAAAGGTTACTTGACTTTACTATCATATACTGAAGGTGCTTAGTGTTGTCTAATCATAAACAATAAAGCAGGGAGGACCCACTGGCAGATTAGCCAGTAAATAGCCTGAGTTTCTAGGCCTGCAATATGCTGGACTACTAGCTAAGGGCATCATTGTTGAAATCAGTCGACTAAGGCACCAAACTATTGCATTTAAGTGATGGTAATACCATGCAGTGAACTCCCTTAACTGACCTAGTTTTGCACTTTGTAGTGCCCTATGAAAGGAATTAAATATATCACATTCTTTTTCACTTCTTTTGGGTTCACTTCAGCTGGTATCTATAATGAACACATGTAATATACCTATTCTATTGCTGTCATAATACACAGATTATAGTAGTTATATAGCCTTAGGTTAATACATCAAGCCCACTAAACCCTCCACTCATGGAAAGGTCATCCAAAAATTTATAAATAACAAGATCTGTCTTAAAGGGGCAGTGAGGTTACTATTAAACTGTCTTTCAGATATAAAATATCAAGTATAAATTAAACCTTCAGGAACAGTGACTGCATGATGCACACAGGCAGTGGTGGAGCGTCCATTCAGTCAGGGGGGGCGAATGCCTCCCCTGACGGACTCAAATGGACTGCTGGCGCCCTTTTCAGCTTTTTACTATTTTTTACTTATTCGCAATTATTGCCTTTTTATTGCGCTCTCATCTACCTATTGACATTTGTCACATTTTGTTGGTGAAATTTTCTCACAAAATGCTCTAACGGCGGTCTTTCATTTATCGGCACTTCCGTTGTATGAAACTATTTCCAAGGGCATGTACTTTCAACACCCATATAAACTTACGAGTTGTCACAAATGGCGATGACAGCTATTTATTCTTCGTTTATCTGCAAATTAGCAAGGCCCGGAAAGAGTCATTTCCGGTGATCTAGGGAGTATCTTTACTCAAAAAAAATTCTGTACGCTCCGCGCCAACCCGTAGTGGCGCTCCACTTAGATAGTGTCAAAGCGCCCCTACAGACCATTCTCGCCCCCTCTGACCAATACCCCTAGCTCCGCCACTGCACACAGGTATGTATGCAGCACAGTATATTATCTATAGGGTCTATAGGGCAAGGTACTTACATGCATGGATATATATAATGTGAATGAAAGCATGTTTAATAGCATATAATGGCTATATAATTAATTTTAATCAAATAGGTTGTCATATTACAGGGTGAATATAGTCAAACTCCACACAAAATACCTAAATGCTAAATATACATGGACATATAAATTCACTTTTTAAGCTTTTTCATGAAACCTTTGTTTTCCCAATTTATAAATCAATGGAACTAAATCCATATATGTATATACATACATTGTATATCGATGTGTGCTTTTAGTTGAGTACAACAAAATTCAAGTCTACCAACTCTATATATTATGAGCCAGTATGTCTGACCGTCGAAGGACGGTAAAATATATTAAACTTTTCTTCTTGTTTAGAACTCATTGATTATTGGTCTAATAGCGGAGACAACTTCATCAACTGCCCGAAAAATATTAAAAGGCTGACCCTGATAGACAAGGATTCAAAAACCATTTTTATTGTCTGTTGATATAGCAAAATATAAAAATTGACATGAATTCTCAGTAAAATCCAAGTCCTAGCTGAGAGAATATCATAACTGGATCATTTAGTTGTACTGCTTATATTATGAACATACTTTTACTGTATATTGCATGGAATAATTTATCCAGTGTCACATACTGTACATGTATTTAACCTAGCAAAGTGCTACTAACAATAATTGGTCAAATTTCAAGTGCAAAGATGAATAGTAGTTTTTGTACACTGGAACCGTACTTAGAATACAGACAAATTTCAAAAAACCTTTATTATAGTCAGCTACTATATTTGAACACTATTTAACTGCTCCCTGTGTTGTTTTGTGATTTGCCGTCATTCGTTAACATTCAAGTGAATCTCTACAGTACCTTGATTGAATAATTAAATGTTTAAGATGAATCATTTGTGTCGATCTTAAACGGCAACTGTTAGTTAAGCGTTAGGGTAGAATTGAAAAAACAGCTCTAGGTTATGTGAGAAAAGGAGATAATTTATGGACAAAAGGTGCAAACCTTCAGATTAAATCTGAAAGCTCGAAAGGGGGCGGGGCATTAGTCTGCTGTCTTAGAAGCTGAATCCTCATGTATGCAGTCAAGGTTGTGGTATAGTCATTAATTTTGGATTTTAGTGTGAGGTTGCAAATGAGGGAGAGTGTACCTTCCACAACTCCCCCCCCCCTCTCCACCGCCTCCCCCACCCTCTCCCCCACCCTCTCCTCCTTCCTGAATCCTTGCCCTGGTAATCTAATGATTGACATAAGCAGCTCCAAGTTCAGTATGATTGGCATATATAGAGTATGTTAAACTGCATACATGTTGTCCTCATAGAACAGGGTCAACAGACCTTTCAGAAGAAAAAAAAAACTGTACCATGAAAACTTATCTTGAGCAGACATTTGAAAGCAGTACAGTAACTAAATATACCTCTTGCCTTTGTCAAGATAAATGACATTTCTTTAGGCAGTTTGTGACAAGTAAGAGCTTGCCAGACTTAGTAAACAACAATGAGGTAGAAGGGTGAAAAAAAAAATCCATGGTGTTAATCACAAATGACTTTTGCCACCCTTGAGAGATTTCAAAAAGAGCAATCACTAAGAGTTACTCTTTGTTTTCTTGGAGGGCTGGGGTGCTGGGGGGGGGTGTCTTGGTGTCTAGGTAACTATCATTTTAATTCCTCTATGTAGATGTTAAATTTCAAAGGTGTTAGCACTACCAGGCAAAGAACACTCACATGGCACCTAGGAATCTGAGCCTAAAACTAAAAATATAATTTAGTGACTTTTAGAAGTGCTCTTAGAGGTGCTGAATTTCTAGCAATAACAGGTCCACTTGAAGAGTTATTTTTACATTTTATCAAGCAAGCTGATTTGACATACACTTTGAATCTTCATTCGATGCAGTCGTTAATTCTCTGTGAAGTGACAAAATTGTGGTAAGTACTAGTTAATTGGGTACTCAATGAAATTGTACTAAATAACTCAGGCTCATTTACTGTAGAGCTCCTTTTAAAGTTATTAATTTTGCTTGATTTAGAACTGTTACAATCTGGTGGTAACAAATATCACTGAGAGCTGCAGGTAAAAACTATCGGCTATTTCAGGCCTGTAGCGAAGATTGTGAGTTGAGGGGTACCAACAATTTCAGGAAAGGCACAATTACTCTTTGTAAGTTGTTAAGCTATTGTACACCCTGATTGTGGCACAGATGCAAAGGCAGGGGGAGGGGTGGGGGAGGGGGGCGGGTTGAGCTACTTTGGTACACTGGAGTCACACCAGTGGAGTTAGGGTTAAGGTTTGTAAACAATTTTTAAAAAATGGTTAAATGTGTAGGACATAAAATTTCACAGGATTAACAGAGTTCTATTTTCTATACAGGATTAACAGGGCCCTATTAACTCATTGATGATTAGAAGTTAACAAATAACATTACCACACATATCTCTTAGAATACAATGTAACCAATATATGTGACAGTGTAAAATGTATAAATGCACACATGGCTTTTTACTGAGTGATATGTAAAGTTAAAAATTACCTCAAGAAGCATGTAAACCAGTCTGCATATTGAATATAAAATACTTAGTCTACCAACCCTAACACTCACATGTATGCTAACTACAGTACCCTTCTAGAACAATCCTCACACTCCCTCGGTCCTGACCGCCCCCCCCCCCCCATCCTCATCCCCAACCTAAGGCTACACTCATCAACTGCCATCTTTAATACTATTACTGGTCAATATTTACATGATTAGATTAGAACTTAAATTTGTTAAAATTATATGCATAAATTCAGATTACATATCATATTTTGCTGTAATTGCTTATTGTAGCTCAACTAACTAGCACTTATTATCAATTTATCAGCTTAGAAGTACAAACATCTTTGCCTTTTCTCTGCTTTCTAGGGCATAAAATAATTGAATTAAACAATTAAACAGCTGCTGCATATTTAAAAACTATATAACAATAATGACATCATGATTAAAACTAAAATTTGTTAAAATTATGCATAAATTTAGGTAATATTTCATATTTTGGCGAAACGCTTATATACTGTAAGCAGCTAGCTGGGCTAATTACCTTTCAGCTGAGTACAAATATCTTTCTTATCCCTTATTTTAGCCTATCTAAGACATAAATTTATCTATTAAGATTAAACAAAATTAAAACAGCTGTCTAGTTACTTTATGCTTTATGGGATGTAATTTTCTAGCCATCTGCATTTTCCTTTGCTCAGGCATGAAATTATGATTTTAGATGTAGGAAATAAAACCAAAAAATATTGGCCAAAAGCTACATGTGAATTGTCCCATGTGTATACAATGTAATAATTCATTGGTTTAGTTATACACTAGACTTTTTGGATAATTAGCACTGTGAGATATATATGTTGTATATAGTACTGCAGTTTACGAAACAATCCAGATGAAATGAATCAAACGATAATTTTGAAACCAATTTCAAATTTTCCACTGACGTTTATTTCATCAGCTGACCGACATAACTAGGTCAATTGATACGGCTATAAATTCTCTGCAATTGTACCACAAAAGATGCATTTCCCCAAACGACTGTTTTGGGATAAATAAAAACTGAAGAAGGAAGAAACCGGGAGACACGATTTAGGTTTTAATTGTTTAGAGGATATCTAGGGTAAATTAATTAAGATGATCAAATTCATGACAGCAGCCTAAGAACATGTACAGTTAAATATACAGGTCTAGCACAGAGAGTAGAGTTAGTTATGAGACATCGCAAGATAATTGGGACTGACTCGCTACATAATTCGGCATAGATTAAATGTCTGTTTGTTTGTTTATTTGATTTTCCACAGATAATAAATATATAAATGAATTTTTCTTGTGTGAATATAAATGAATTCATTTCTTATGAAGAATCTTAAGAGCAAATTGAAGTATTTTACGGAGATTGATCCACTGCTTCTTGGCCTGCTCTAACAAACATATAATTAAGGTATGCAGATACCTTAATTAAGACTACATGATAATTAAATAAAAAGCACCAACAGAATACAGATATTGTATGTCACCTACATACTGGTTCTTTATGCAGATTGAAAAACTATAAGAGAGATGTCACTTCATATCATTTCATATTTTTTTAGCCTCTACCCTTCACCTGATTTCTTTGAGTAATCTTTCTTGATGACACATATTGTAAAATGAGCAAAATTCATCAAGAATTTTCATGTCACTCCTGCATGAACCTGAGCTGCCCTCTGAACCAAATTGAATAAATTTACATTAATTTTACCCCATTTTCGTTGGCATGCAGTAGTACCAACAACATCCTGGTTATTGGGCCCAATTATTAACACTACACTATAAAAATCTATCTGAGCTTAATTAAAAGCTAAATGACATTAATAAAAATGCAGGTACTGTACTGTAAGCCATTGGTGACAATTAATCAATCACTAAACATTAACTTCATACAAAACTTATAAATTACAGAGTTCCCGAAGAGTTCGTTTTCTCAGTTTCTTACTGTTTACAATGTGTAAAGTTTTAAAGCTAAGTGTGGGTTGGGGTTGGGTTGGGGATGGGGTGGCAGGCTGGGGTGGGGTGGGGATGAGTGGGGGTGCATGGTGTGGGTGATTAAGTGAAAATGATATGGTCGATATATATCACAATAAACATTCCTTAAATATGACAAGAGTAGCTGAGACCAATTGAAAAGCATATCTACAGAGTTCAAATCACTTATTTCTTTAGATTATAAAATATGGACATAGAATACTAAGGCTACCTTAAGTAGCAAAATTTTGTTACTCTGAAATAAAGAAAAAAATAATAACCAGCCACTGAAATAGTCTTACATAAACTTATATTTAACCGACAGAAGACAATAATCAGAACCTTGCAGTTCAATTTCCAACGATAAAAAAAGTCAAAGAAAAATTTACCTATAGAGCCTTATTTCAAATGTCTCTACAAATCAACAACCGAGTGAAATTTCCAAGAAACCTGGAGTAATAAAAAAATTCCAAAACGGGAGACCGATGTTCACCGTGTCGTACGACAAGGCTGTAAAACAACGAGCGACTGACAACCCATTTGTCATATCCTGTTACAGAGCTCCAATGTAGCGATAAAGTACAGTATAGTCACTATAATAATAACAGACAATAGCACATTATCATAGTAATAACAGACAACAATAGCACATTATCAAACCTTTATTATCCAAGAGAAACACTTCCAGAGACACAAGGTATATTAAAAGAAATCTCTTTGACACAGAATTTTAAGTCCAGTAATATAGTAGGATTTTAGATCACCACTTCCTAGCATAAAATACCGAGCCGACATTGAACCATTTATAACTGTGTGTGGTTTCTCGATTTCCTATGTTAAAACTGCTGAAGGTTTGACATTTTTTGTGACAAGCACTCCAATATAAAAACTGGTAGTTAAACACTCGGCTCCATAAAAGTCTCCAAATGTCAACACATATTTGATTCCATCCAATTGGAGGTTTCGGGTTGTTCTGAAGTGTACCCGGCTTGTTGATAGCATGTGTTATTGTGGTACATAGGCTGGTAGTAGTAGTAGTAGTATGTAGTAGTAGTATCTGGCTGTTATATGACAATGTATTATCCTGTATTGCTAGGCTACAGCTATTAACCATGACATGTGCTTGAAGCCCAGGAGGAAATACCAAAGGGATTCCTATATGAGGCCAGTTCAGTGGATCTGGCCTCCATTCAGTACAAGGTGATTGAAACCTGACACCTCTCTGCCCTGTATTGATGGTAGAGATATTTCCTGAGCATGTCTTCTCTTATCTGCCCAAGCATCCAGCCATCAGCTGGCAGGAGGGCAATGGGAGGTTAAAGAGGAGGTGTCAAAAAACACATATGAATTCATAGCCTCTTGAGGGTGGTACCAACTACTCCAAGGGTCAATATTGCTTTAGAATGGTCACAGGCTATAGAGTCTCATTGTCTAATCCCTGAAACTAGGTCACATCAGTTCACAACTTTACCCCACCCCTCCCCCCCCCCCTTAAAATCTGGATAGACTGTGGATGTCATTTTGGAATTTATACCACTCAAGTTATTCATCCAATACAGAAATTCATGCTAAATTTAGTTATAAAATTTTAAACACTAGTTATCTTGTGCAAATTTTGAGGAAAATTGTGGCCTTTGAAATTAAACTTTCTGGCAGGCATTTCCTATAAAGCAGACTATTTATGCTATATTATGGTTCTTCACATCTCTACCTTGCCACTCATCCCCACCCTTTCCCCTGGCTTAAACTTCCACCCCTCATCCCCATTCACCTCTCCCTCACCTCTCCGTCAGGAAAAATAGATTCCTGGCTTAATCGTATGGCCGAAATTAAACATTAGTTAATTCACATTTTATGTCGATAGTTATAGCAAGGTGAGGACGAGTCCAAGAAATAAGAAGCCCTCAGTGATTCACAGCACCCATAGCTGGTTTGAGGTATCATTGAACATGTTACATAAGAACATGGCCCCTTAACTCCCCTCCCCTCCTTTCCCCTGCCCTCCCCTCCCATAACCTGTACCTTGCCTTAAATCTGACACATTCCTAATTACATAGTCTGATATCAATAGTATCTTAATAATCAATTGTTGGAATAAATGCTAATACACCACACTAGGACTGCCAAAATAACTGTAGGCAAGTATGACAATCAATTAGTTTGTGATGTTTAATCCTGTCTGGATCATACACTCTGTGCCCTTTACGAGGATGTAAATATGCTCTGCTTGGCTTCCTCTATCCTATCCTCTATCCTCTTACCTGGTAAGAGGATGTACCAATCATAGCAGGTATGTGCCCTTTAAGAATATGTAAATATGCTCTGTTTGGTTTAAAAGTTACCTTGTTAAGAGGATATGCTAATCATAGCAGGTATGTGCCCTTAAAGAGGATGTAAATATTCTCTGATTGGCTTGAAAGTTACCTGGTTAGAGGATATGCCAATCATAGCTGGTATGTGCCCTTTAAGAATATGTAAATATGCTCTGTTTGGTTTAAAAGTTACCTGCAGTAAGAGGATATGCCAATCATAGCAGGTATGTGCCCTTTAAGAGGATGTAAATATGCTCTGTTTGGTTTAAAAGTTACCTGGTAAGAGGATATGCCAATCATAGCAGTTAAGTTCTGAGTCAACTCTATGATACTAATCCCTAAAGGGAGGAGATGTGGAAGTTGGCCACTGGTATAAAAGGAGTTTGCAATAGCATGCAAGGCATGTTGCTGTTGTACATACCAACTTATACTACGGAAGGGAAACCTTTGAAAGACTTATTGGTTTATATAGTTCAGTCCATTGTGGTATAGTAGGCCTGATTGGGTAAAGAAAGCTACAGATGTTTTCTTTTAAATTCTTCCCTTGAACTGTTGTTCAAATAAAGCTATTATGTCTACAATTACCCTCTCCTGCCCTCCTCTTCCCCCCCCTCCCCTACCCCTCCTCCTTTATCCTAGCTAGTTCTGAAATGGAGTTTAGGAGCAAACACTAGAAAATGCAAGCACTGGTGACATAGTAGTATATAATTAGCTTGGACTCATGCATCCATGTTGTAACACAGAACATAGTCTCAGCCTGCCGCCTCTTAATCACAGTGAAACTGCAAATCGAGGCCAAGATAACCCTACAAGTAAAATTAAAAAAATTAAAAAATATTCATGATAGGTATATATCCTATGCATTACTTGTCTACATCCATCTCTCATCCATCCTAACATAATTTTCACAAGACAAACTCAGAGAAGCATGCCAAATGTATAATTGGTCAAGGTAGAAAAATCCAAGCCGGGGCATCAACTTGACACCTCGCCATTAAACTGTCGTGTTTCACAGCCCGATGCTCCAGTTGTCCATGCCAAGCTTGCAAGAGTAGTCTACAAAATGCTAGGAGTATTTGGAAAATGCAAATTTAAAAAAAAAAAAAAAAACCTATTGAGGATTCGGTGTATGAATTTACCCCGAAGGTATATTGAGCTACTTAGACATCCACGTGCATATATCCAACATCAAACTGTAGATTAAAAAAACCGGGGAAACCCAATAAAGGTCAGTAATCCAACCAGGTGTTCTCTGGAATGTCCCGATTAATGACTCTGCGTAACGTTATAACTGTCAGCGGAAAACTCGAGCCGAAATCTTGATAGTTCTTCCAGCGTAACATCTTGAAACCCCCTACTTTCAAACCCCATTGGACGCCGCTCGGTCGGCGGCGTGCGTATGACGTCCATCTCTGACGCAGCGATCGGATCGCCTTCTCTTGGGACTAATGAACAGGAAGGAAGGTGTATGCATAACTCATAGTTAACATTCAAGCAAGTTCTATACGGTATGCATTTCAAACAGAGTAAAATACATACTCGAGATGCAGAGGTCGTTAAGGGTTCGCAGGTGTACTGTCAAAATGACATGTATTTCATTGTCTGCCGTGCGGTTTGGCCTCTCATGGGTCCTTCTTCAACAAGATTAAAGGAATATATATATCATGTGGCCAAAGAGAAATCTGGAAAATTTGCATATATTATTACATTCCTGTAGTCAATAAGTTTTGTAAAGGGATCGTTTGGAAAATATACTGTCCAAATTAAATACTCTTTTGTTTGGAGTCTCAAGGATAACTTTTGCATGAAAGGACAGATTTTAGCACTGACGTGTCATAGTCCTATGAAAAAACATGAAAAAAGTTGATCGTTAGTAAAAGTGCTTCCATAGCTATTAAGGTGTTGCAACGTATCCCATTTTTAAGCATGTGCTTTGCTCATCTAGTTCTAAAGCAAACTTGATTTGATGAATATGCATTATCCCCTCAGTCCAGACCTACTTAGTGGAAATTACATTATTATTGTTTTTTTTAATATATTTTTTAACTTCCCTAATAAAAAAAGGATGTTCTGATAAACTAAATTCATACAAACAGTTGATACCTGCTTTCATTGTTTTCGCGATGTGATGTAAATTTTGATGGACTAGCAATATGTACCACCTTTTTTTTATCTGTTATTAACGGTTGATCAGTATTATCCCCAAGTATGTTAGCAAGTCTGATAGATAATTGATGGAAATTCGTGCTCCAATATCAACAAACAGTTTACTTTCAATCTCAAAAGTACAATAGAATATCCATACTGAGACACTGAAATTGTCTTTTTTAATAATCCTGGGTGCTTGGGAATAATTTACAGGATCAGAACTGTAAAAGTTTGTAAACCTTTGTAAACCTTTGTAAACCTTAACTAGGAATCTTTAGATTGCTAACAATTGGGGCTGATGATCTTCATAAGTCTCACGTTACTAATTTACACAGTCAAGGTGCAATGGAATAATGGAGGAAAAGGAAAAACATTTTCAATTTTTTTTTTTATCATTTTTTTATCATTTTTTTTTGTATCAAGTATTCAGTGAAACCATCCAGATATATGATTGTCAAATATTTAATCAGGTTAATATTTGGAAACTAATTTTTCAATAATTACATAAGGCATGCAGCTACAGTCAATATATTTCAAAGGGTCGTACATTGAAAATCACTCTTTTCAGAGTGTCTATACAATGATCACTCTTTAGAGGAATAATTTCACTCTTCTCCTCAAATCCTGAATTTTAGAGAATTCTAGTAGAAGAGAAAGTAGAGCTAAATATTGCAACTATCTAATTTTTAGTAACACTGTAGGGTAAGCAGCCAAAGTCTCACTTCCAAAGAGTAGTGTGAGAAATAATTCCAATTGCGAATGTATGATATCACTCTATTATAGGAATAATTTCACTCTTCTCCTTGTAGTGAATTCAAGCAAACTTTAGCTCATATAGTAAGTGAAAAACTCAACTCAAAGTGTACCAGCTAACTTGACAAGTATTCACTCATTTTGATACATGTACACAAGTATTCACTCTTTTGATACGAGTGACTAATTTCACATCCCCTGAGAGTGATCATTCCTGGACACTCTCTATAAAGCGTGAACTCTTAATCTTTGGAATCATGATCGACCAAATACCAAAACAGCCTTTTTTAAGATACACCCAAAGTCAATCCGAATTTAGGCTCTAGCCTGATGAAATGTTTGAGTTTAGTTTAGTAGAAAAAAAGGATCAGGAGGGACACTCAAGTCCCCATCAAGGACCCTATAGGAGAGAAAAACAAAACTGAAGACACAAACACTCAGACCCGATTACAATGCTTAAAGGGCTTGTCAATAGCAGTCTTAAACCCATTCACACTACTTGCAAGTACAACTTTCTAAGGCAAACCGTTCCACTCATTCACAACCCTATTAGAAACAAAGTTATGCCGAATATTAATCCTACTTTTAAGTTATGAAGTCTAGTTGCTTCGATCCGGGGCACTTTAAACGCTTAACTCTTATGCATACCCCTTTAAACATAACAAAACAGTTGGAATTTTCATAGGGAGATATGACTGTTGGAGCTAATAGGATCAGCTCCCATATATCCATTGAGATATGATTTGGGATGGCATTTTGTGAATGTCAAGCATCTTTACGTGTAAACGGTAATGTTTGCCCTAACGTCAAATACAATCGGAGTAGACTGTAAGAGAATAAAAAGAAGAAATTAATTCAAGCAGTCTGTACGGAGAGGAAGGAGAATTTCTAAGCTCTGCCAATATGACAACAGCATGACAAACTTTTTTTTTCGCCCACGTGTAAGCGGCATAAATTTACAGACTGAAGTAAGATAGAAAAAGTTTTAACTGATTATCTGAAATCGTGCACTTGTTAACATAGTCTTGATGTGAAATTTGTTACTCAATCTCAAAATTTGCAAAATGAAAGATTTAGCAGAAAATGAAGAAGACTACAGTCTCAGCATGAAATGTCAACACCGAGGAAAACCTGAAATATATTATTCATGATGCATATCTGGAGAGAAATTGAAATGGCTTTGGGCGAGCTGCTTTTAATTAATGCAAATTCTGCACTTAAAACCATTTTTTGCTTAAGTTTGTTTGAAAATTTTTTCCCAAACATATCGGTATTTCTTTAAATAAGAATTTCATTAACCAACAAAGACATCCAGCTAAGTTTTTACACCAAATGAATCAGTGGCAGAGGTAGGGGTATTGGTCAGGGGGGGCGAGAATGTTCTGTAGGGGCGCTTTCGACACTATCTAAGCGGAGCGCCACCACAGGTTGGCGCGGAGCGTACAGAAAATTTTTGAGTAAAGATACTCCCTAGATCGCCGGAAATGACCCTTTCCGGGCCTTGTTAATTTGCAGATAAACGAAGAATAAATAGCTGTTAGAGCATTTTGTCAGAAAATTACATCAACAAAATGTGACAAATGTCAATAGGTAGATGAGAGCGCAATAAAAAAGTCAATAATCGCAAAAAGTAAAATGTGGTAAAAAGCTGAAAAGGGCGCCAGCAGTCCATTTGACTCCGTCAGGGGGGGCATCCGCCCCCCCTGACTGTATGGACGCTCCGCTACTGAAATGAATGTCATTCAGTGAGTAACGAATGAATTTGATTCAACATTTCGTAGACCAAACACTTTTCGCGTTACTATGGACTAAGTGTACTGTAAGCAAAATTTCAAACTTTCTAACCTATTCATCCAGTACTAAAAATGAAATTTGACTAAAAAAACACTAAATATAAGATACTCTGTTTGATTTTAGTACTATCGACTCGCATTGAAATATTTATCTACCGAGATACTGTAGCTGCTTTAAACTAATACTCAATAAAATAATTTTACAAGAAAATTTACACAGAACCAAACATTCAAATTCAGACTAGCTCATTATCATTCTGAAGATTGAGGACTGAGAAATCTTGGATTTAGTCAGCTTTTTAGTAATTTCCACACATTTATTAAGCAGCCATTGTCAACAATGGTCGTAAAACTATAAAACACAATTGTTATGGTTTGCCAAACGTTTGCAATGATACCAATTAGCTGCATTTGAAGTATGAACCTAAAAGACAAATATAACTCTCAATAAATACAAATTTGTATAGAAATATCAGTTTTCCAATATCATTGTAATTAGAGTAGAAGACACTTCAGGCACCATAACACATTCTTCACAGCTGCTGCTGCCTAGCAACACCAGAGGTTTTCATCCATCATGCTTTGTCATCAATCATTCTTGCCTGAAGAAACATTTAAGCTACATTTTAGATGGTTGCTATATATACTGAAACCCCCTGTACCAATGAATCTACCTTTGTTTATATACTGTACCTACACATACTTGGTTTATTTTTGGGGGCTCAAAACTTATATTTTATGGATGGATGGATTATAGGACTCACAGGGCAATGAACCATTCAGTATTAATTATTGCAATATATATAAATATCTTGATAGAAAAGTGGTCATTTCGTAATTCACGTAAAAGAACAATGTATCTAGAACAGATCAAGGCTAATTGGAATTGAAGCTGTGAATTTGGGCAAAAATGAATGATCTTTTATCTGTTTCTTTGCAATATACTGCAGAATCCTGTATTATGATGAAAGCACGATGTCACACCTTGCAACTTGCAGCCTTGGTATTGTTTTCACAATATTTACAATTAAATATCATTACATGTGTCTTGTAAGTTGTATACATGGATAATTGGAATTGAAGCTGTGAATTTGAGCAAAAATGAATGATCTTTTATCTGTTTTTTTGCAATATACTGCAGAATCCTGAATTTATAAGCACGATGTCACACCTTGCAACTTGCAGCCTTGATATTGTTTTTACGATATTTACAATTAAATATCATTACACAGGTGTCTTGTACGTTGTATACATGGATAATTTTATGTTATAATGTCAAGTAGAGCTGTACAAAGAAATATCATTGATCATGTAACATAATTAGGAGACGCTCAAAGAAACATGAATGTGTGTGTTTGTGTGTACATGCAACCTAGACATAGCTATTGTACTGTATCTGTACATAAACTGGAAGTTACAGTAGGATGAGACTCCAAACCCAAACGAGCAAGATGCTGGAGAAAAGGTGCTGGAAGATGAGAGGAGAAATGTTCCAAGGAAAGGATGAGGGAAGGGGGGAGGGGATGACAGAAGGGAAGAAAAGTGGGAGGAAAGTAGAGGGTGTGGAGGGGTAGGAAAGACAGGAGGATGAGGATGAGAGGAGGAAAGATGCCTCTGAACCTTGTATGTGTGTAAGTTAATCTCTTGCATTTGCCCTCCTGCTCCGATGACTATTTTTGGGCAAAGCATCCAACCCACCCACCCCACCCCCTCCCTCATTTTTTTTGTAGAATCCTCTAGTTGTAATAATAAAATAAATGTCTAAAAACATGTCATGATTTTAACCTTCGACCTTACACCTGCCCATGATGCTCTCTAATAGCAATCTTTATTCACCGAAGCGATTGGTTACAATACTACATATTGCTTGAATGTTGCAAAATTATTCAAAGACACACAAAGCGGGTTCAGGCGCGTAGCCAGGAATTTGCCAAGGGCGGGGCGAAAATGTAGAAAAATTATCAGAGCCGTAGATACGGCATTGCATGCTATCTAAGCGTAGCGCCACCATGGTTGGTGCGTAGCGTACAAGAAAATTTTGGCTGAAAATGCCTCCCAGATCGCTGGAAATGGCACTTCCCAGGCCTTGTAAGTTGCATCTTAACATTTTCTCTATTGAAATTACTAGCGATATCATAAAAACATTAAAAAAAAAAATTAAAAATATGCTCAAGGGGGGGCGGCTGCCCCCTTCGCCCCCCCCTTGGCTACGCGCCTGAGCAGGTTACATACATGTGAGTCTTGAATCATTAGTGTATGCTTTGAGAATTACAGTTTGCATATACATAACATGTATGTAAACATATTTACAACATATCAGGTACATTACATACAGTGTAACTACTAAATAATTCCAAGACAAGACTTATATGCATCAAGGTTACATCTCATTTCTGCTGTTGCTACGTTCGTACGGAGAGTTCACGGTTTTGGGAATCTTGCCAATGATTTACACTGTCTTAGTGCTACAATGTTGAGTTACTGAGTATTCTGTGATTATAGAAAGATTAGAGCCTCACTTGTAAAAAAAAAAAAAAAAAAAGTATTCTGTGATTATAGAAAGATTAGAGCCTCACTTGACAAAAAAAAAAAAAAAACTGAAGATTTAAAATTAAAATGTACACCAGATGTGAAATGTCATACATATATATACTCAAAAAGCTTTTCATAATATGAAGCACTTAATTTGGAAATTATTTAGATATTTTGAATTGAAAGATAATGCTCTCCTGAGATCAGGACAAGTAATTAGATGAAAGCATTCAGTAATTAGTCCTGCCTGAACACCGGAATTTACAAGAAGGCTTTTAAAGGTGTCGCCCCAAAAATCAATAGTGATGACATGCCAAGCAGCAAGCAAGTTTTCGGTTCACTTAGTCTGCCTTACTTTGACGAAGGTCGCTTAAATGTCAGAGGCACAAGGACTTCACGATCACCGAGCAAGAATTGCTCTCCGTAACACAGAGTGTAAAACAACAAAAACAAAACGCGCTATTTTCAACACGGATGAACGTGATCGTAGAGTGACCGTGTCGCTACATAGTTAGAATGGAGATATCATAACAGAAAAATGTCAAATTTCAGCTTATATGACTAGAAATAGCAGCTATTTCTTCGAAACATCCTCAGGGGATATTCCGACAGTTAAATTTTTTTGTAAAATCTTTGATATCCCAAAAGAGTCAATCGTCCTGATGGATACTGGTAGCACTTTTAATCAGCTAAACGTGGAGTTTATATTTATTTACAGCTCGTACGTACGTCACTGTCGATACATTATCTAACAACCATTAGGGTGATTGCCCCTAAACTCATCTTTTATTTGTTTCCTCTTTCTCTCAAAAAACTTTCATATACATGAGAGTAGGTGTCCTTGTCCACTCACGTCATTACTGAGATGGAAGTGTCATGGTTTTCTTTTCGTTCGATTTTTCCAAATTTAGAGACACCAAGGGAAATATTAGCTTATAAATTTGAACAAACAATATAGATTGAGAGACACACATGTATATATATATTTACACAGATCATATCTTTTGTGCTACGGGCAGTTTAACCTAAAAGTCAGATCAAAATGTATAAATCTACCTGCAAATTTTTTTTGGTCTCTAAATAGAAAAACCGTACGGATTGGATAGAAGCCACGTCTTCAGAACATTGTGTTGCTATATATATCTATATATATATATATATGTTTGCACTCTGTTGTCATAGCGACTGACAGGTAAATGAAAACAACAGCCCCATTTACAGATTACATCCAATGTTGCCAATGTTTTAGAAGTGACAGTAGTAGTTGCTTAATTCCTAAATGACACAGTCCATTTTGTTCTGTTTATTTTTGGCCTATAGCTGCTTTGATCCCAAATGGCAAAATGGTGGCTTGAGTTTGGTTCTTAATCTTCATGAGATTTCTTTATGAAAGACAAAACTGTAATGATCTTTATAATTTTTCCAAAAATTTTCATAAATTATTACATTTTTGTTCCAAGCCAGCCACTCATTATATATAATTATCTCAAAATGTCAATGTTCTTCAAATATGGCTGTTGTGAATGCTAAAAAAAATGAATTTCTAAATGTCAACTAGAAGAATGAACAAAGGAAAAGTGACTGGGAACTCGAATAGAGCTAGCTAATCCAAAGGTCAGAGGTCACTGGTTCAAATCCCGTCTAGCCCTAAATTTCTTAATGCTCTTCGCCAAACGTTAACTCCTCAGGAAAGAATCCTTACAACATTACAAATTGTCACGATAAACTGCTCCTTTTTTATTGATACCATTCTATAGATGTTGATTTTAGAACATTTAGAGTTTTAAAAGCATTATTTAAACCTGAGAATGAAGGTGCACAAACTGTGTTATATCGACACTACTCAGTTTATATCTAGTTTAAGATTTATGATTTTGCATATATATCTCAAAACATCATAAAAGTGATACGGTTCTTTGCCAAAAACTACCTTTCACAAAAATTGTGTCCATATTTGTGTAAAAATTTGCAATGGGACAACCCAACCAGATATTAAACTACAGTATTCTCTGCATTATGATATATATTTGGGTAACACAGATGACCTTTAACCTCTAATGCTAAGTCCATCAATCTTTTAATGTTTTTACAGCATTATATCCCAATTTCTATGTACATGTTGTATAGTACTTTCATGAAAAAAACAAAGTTGGTATAACCTCAACGTATGCAAATTTAACTGACTGTAAATTAGCACCTGGAAGTTAACCCTTAATTCTTTCAGTAATTCAAATCACCTCCCCACACCTCATCCCCACCCCCTTCCAACAGATACAATGAGCACAAACCTTGACTATATTACAAAGTCAAGGCATTTTCTCTGGGGATTTATAAAATCTCAACTTTACAGTACTGTGAAAACAGAATTGAGTATATTTTATGATGAAACATTTTTATTTTTGCGAGTTTATGCCAATCACTGCTGAAAAGATTTGTCATGAATATGTCACAAACGTTTATTTCTTAAAAGTTATATGACCCTATGATAATAAATCACAACCTAAATTAATGGCTAAATAAATAAGAAAACTGAAATATAAGCAAGCAGATGCTTCCTGCATATAAGTCGTTCTGGGATTACTGCAAGGCGAATGTTATGGAAAAACTCCATTTTCTCTTCCAATTTACAGAGTTATGGCTGCTGGGTGCATTCGCAGCAATCTAATAAATGAGCCAGGTGTTAAATTGTTTTTCGCAATTTAGAGCTATTTTATTTTACTAAGTTATTACTTAGAAAAACCGGTTACATTGATAACGAGTTGGTGGTATCCAAAAATAATCGGACCTGAGGCATCAGATAAGGTACGGTGTTATCATCATTACACTATTTACCTCATCCTGCCTCTGAAACTGGCTCACCAGTTAACAGGTCAGTTCTCATCCTCTTTTAGATCTGATTTTTTTGTTTGTTTTTTTCCCTTTGCTTTTTCTCTTTTTCGTTTAGCTCTTGTAACTAATGCTTCCATTTTTAGCTTTGTTTATAATTGAAAGCTGTTTTTGCCTCTAACTGTCAATATGATGAAAATGTCATTTTATATATGAAATTATGTGGTTCATAGACAAGCCATGAATGATTGACCAAAAATACAGTATTTCTATGTCATGATTTTTCTTTAGGGAATTTTGTTTGTTTAATGCAATAGAATTTTGCCTTTTGCATTAACATTTCAAAGCAGTTTCAGTATGTCTCTAGGGCAACATGTGTGCAAATAAAAATTTGTTTCTTAAATGAAATATTTACACCGTGACAAATCGACCTAAAGAAATGTAACATTCTGTCTGGAAAGCTTTTCATTCAAACATACAGGATGGTTTAGGGGAAGCAAAGGTGGCTTGTTGAGTAATAGAGGGCGCTATGAAACTTTCCCGGGAAGACACTGTTTTCAGTAATGGAACGACCAACTTATGGTAAGACATTGATTGCATTCATGAAAGTTGGAAGCGATGGCAAAGATATTAGAGGGCACTATTAACAAACATTTACAAGTATTAAACTCTTATGTCCGCTTCCATGGTAGTTGTGAAAAGAAACTTGATTCATTATCAACTTTTTAAGCATTGATCATCTAAAATTCTTTTAGTGAGTTTGTGCACAACTGCAGCCAAGATGTATGAACATTTATCAACCTGAGAGAATTAACAGACACTGTATGGAAGCACAAAACAAGCAAAGAACAGAAGAAATAACCGTATCGAAAGACTTTTAATACTACCTGAGCATCAGCGTTACTACTTAAAGATTCTTACTTGAAAATGGTTTACGTCTACTGTAGGTGCAAAACATACATAAATTGCAAGGCGTGTATATATTTGTTGAATGAAAAACCGTTCATCTAAGAATCATGGGTAGCAAGCATGTTCCTGTCAATACTGTGTGGTGTATTATACCCTCATATGTATGCAGTTGAGGTTGTAGACGTTGAACAAGACTTGATTAATCTTACCCAGATATGATATAACATACGTCTTTATATGATTTAATGGAGTGTGAAATCACAGATGTATAAATGATCAAATCGTTACAGTAACAGAGTAGGGAAAGATACAAGAAGGGTATATCCATGACTTATAGTCAAGGGGTAGGAAGCTTCCAAAAAGTGGAGGGGGGGTGGCACAACATCAGAGGGGCACTTTCTCATTTCCACAACCACCACTCGTTATGCTATAAATCGATACAAACCGGCCATATCACTTTATGATGTGTTAGTATGCTATCAATACTATTATGGTGCATGTGAATAATTAAAATAAAATATTAAAATTAACAAAGGCTTAAGATATCCAAAAGACAGTTCTCCATCAAAAGGGGCACATTTTATTTGCCAGTAGGGCACATTTGCTATTTTAGAAAAAAGTGGCGGTGCACGTGCCCCCAGTGCCCCCCCCCCCTCGTCTCCTACACCCTGCTTACAGTTGTACCTGCCAAATGGTAGACCTGGAAATCAAAAGAATTACTGTAATTCCAAAAAGTAACCTTCTCATCCTGAGCCGTAGTAAAGTTTGCAAACTAGGAGCATTCTCATTGGCTTTATGTGGAGAAGGTCATTGTTCACCTTTATTTGAATGAAGGTGCATGAAAGTTTGACCAGGATACTTGAGTTGTAAACACTCAAACATAGTTCGACGTACCATGCTGCTTAGTGCCAGGGATAACAAAGAATCCATAAGACATCATGATCTAACTAAGCATGACCATGACATAACAGCTGAGTAGAAGCCTGGGGACTGCTGAACAGTAATTCCTAATATGTTATACAACAGTTTAAATAATAACAGAATTATAAAATAGAGCAATGAATTATGACAGCTATCACTGTTACAGAGTAGGCCAAGTCTATCAAGGAAACATCAGAGAAAACCTAAGACTCAGCAATACTTGTGGAATTGCAGGCTGTACAAAATTCAGCCCAAGACTTGCAAAAGGCAAGCCCATGTATAGTTCTATAACTTTATAAGGATCATAACATGATCCAGACCCTTTGATTAGCATCACCAAGTTTGGTTTACACTGACAGTTGCTACAAGATCTATTGTTCATTTACAGAACTGGTGTATTAGTTACCTAAAAAAGTATCCGTCAAATACAGTACGGTAATAATAGGCCTATGGCTTATCGTCTACCTTGAGGCCAACATAAACGGTACTATGGTATCATAGCAGACAGTGGTACTTTGCCTAACAAGTAACCTGCTGTACAAGGGCTAACGTTTGCAAGCCTAAGTCTAATTGATGTAGAGAACTGAGCCTACAGTAGTCTACACTACAATAGCCTACCCTAATCGCACCTACGCCTACAAAAAAATATCTTCGACGAGCTCTGGTTGTTCATATTCTCGTAGACACTCCTGTAGTTTAGAAAATGATGGGAGGAAATAGTCCGCATAAAGCGAGCAAATAATAAAAAAAACCGACCAGCATCACTAGGATTCCCTTGCTAAGATGAACACTTACCGAGATCTCAGGTTGAGTTTTTCAACCTCTTGGTCGAGGGAGTCTGTCGAGTCCGTCACTTCTATCCTAGGTCCTTTGGCCAGAATCGGACAGTTTGGAGTGGTAAAGAAAACTTCCTTGTCAGTACTTGCATTGCTTTTCTGTGATCCTTGTGAAGACACAGATCCTTGGGATCCCGATCCTATAGATTCCAGTTGACGTGAGTGATATTTTGCTTTAGATGAACTTGGAACATTCTTAGGGGTAGCGTTGTCCTCCGCACGACTACTTTCTGAAGAATATGATGCGCCTGCTGATGATGAGGCTATGGGATGAAACATGCCGCTTCTGTATGGTGTCCTACCTTCCTGTTGAGGAAGAAAGAATAAACAAGTAAAGGTTCAGCAAAGTATAATCATTGTAAACTAATTACTAATGTATTACTAAATCAGGGCGATACCGGCTACTGTGCATATGTACAGGTGCGAATGCAGGAATTTAACAATAAAGGCGCCCATATAGATATATGGCCCGGAGTCGACTCCAATGGGGATGTTGGGGATCCGCCGTAGATAAAATGCAATTTTAGAGGTGAAATGGTGCAGTTTGAGACATATTTAGGCTATAAATATTGATGGCAAAGTAGTTGAGAGGGTAGAAAGCTACAAGTACCTGGGAACGTATATTGATAATAAACTTAATTGGAATGTTCACACAAAAGCTGTTAAGGGTAAAGCCTGCCAACGACTTTATTTCCTTAGAAAATTAAAACAATGCAGAGTTAACTATACCATCATGAAATTATTCTACCAGTCAATCATCCAAAGTGTCATAACGTCTAGTTTTATGTTTCTTTGGCAGTATGCCGAAGAAGTACAGGGCAGAGCTGGAACGTGTTCGGAAGTTAGCTGAACGCTGCATTGGTTCAAGCCTTCCGTCACTCTCATCCATATATGAAGAGAGCCTGATGAAGAAACTAAATAATATAAAAGAAGATCACACACACCCTTGTCATAGTCTAATCATGTTCAACAGATCCGGGATACGATTACAGGTGCCCCATACTAAAACGTCCAGGTTCCGTAATTCTTTCTTACCTGAGGCGATACACTTGTTTAACTCGCGTGCAAAGCGATTTGTCCACAGCGTGTGATCTGTCACTTGCAGCCCTCTGTGCTGCCTCTGTTACTGTTCTGGTTCTGCTAATTTAGTTTTATTCTCGTAGTTGTTCACTAATAGTTTGTTTATTGTATGGTTGTTTGTATTCACTACTATTTTATGTTTACTGTCGACGGGAAATAATTTCCGTTTTCTGTTTTCTGAAATGGACAATAAAGTTTCTATCTATCTATCTATAAACTAGATCTACACGCAAGGTTATGCTAATAACTGCTTTCGATCTATTTATTGTCTGGTTATAAGTACACACCCAACTTCCCCCACCCCTGGATGATCCACGCCCGGTATGTAAATTTAGCCTATATATACTGAAACACTGAATCTACTGTGGATTTGAAGATTATTTTAGGAATCATAAGTATTGCCTGGTAAGATTGAGAATCAAACAACTCCGCCCTCATCCCGTAAATTTTTGTTTCGAAAGGGTCGCAACCTTCATAACTTTGTACCTTTCAGTATTTGGTCCCAACTCAAACCCTAATTAGAACCCATAACCATAACACTAAACAGGGGGTTCATACTTTCAAACTTCGTGCAGACACATAATAAAAATCAGCAGTTACATTTATGACGCTTAAGCGACCTAAAATAATGTGGGAGAAGCCCGCAATTAAGGGCTTGTGGATTACAAATTACACGTCGGAAGGCTCCCAATTCAACATTTTAACTCAAATTTGGAAACTTTTCAATTTAGAAAGTCATTTCAGATGGGTAACACCGTAGATTGATCTTGGATGAAAAACCCACCTTATTATGACCCGGCCGGGTATCGAACCCGAAACCTCCCGATTGCTAAGCCTCATTGCTTCAAATACCATCGCCTTTATTCAGTCGGCCACAGCACGAAAAGAGGGGGTACTATCAAAACACCGACATTGCACTACACTTGAAGGGCTACAGTGTGTCGTTTCTTACATGTACTTTAATTAAACTTGGTACTGTAGTTACTTGAACCTGTCACAATTTTGACGGCACTTACAACGCATGATATTGCGTTTACCGTTTTCATCGCAAAACACTTCATTTCTGAATTATTTGGAATTGTTTAACGTGGGATATGACTGCTATGAACTAAGAAAACTGTCAGAAAAGCTTTTGTCAGAACTGAACAAAATGATCTATTCAAGAGAAACTGAACCGCCCCACCACCACCTCGATTTCTCCCATACTTCGAATGTAGGATTCCACAAGGCCTGCTGGAATCATTCCTTTCGTTGGTGAGTAGGGTTAGGGAAGGGGTTAGATACAATACAACGGGTGTAAGACTACAATGCAAAGAAACGATTGAAATGGAATTACGAATCTGTTATTCAATAGTGCCCCATCATGCTCGATTCATTTTAACATGAATATTTAGGTTGCTCATGCTGGGGCACGGCAAACGTCTTGAGAATACTAGCTCTGATAAGACATTGCTATATGGTCTCCACCATCCATGTACATCGTGGGCATCAATGACACTCAATTCCCATGTTGTGAATGGAGGAAGTGGAAGAGGTTGGACATCTAGCTTTATTTAGTTTCTAAACATTTCACACCGTCATTAACATATACTTTAAAGGAAGGCTGAACGTGAAAATACTTCAGCAGTTGTTGTGGCGTGCTCAAGATTGGAAGGGAAGGGGCGGGGG
>KN884977.1:35502-46113 GCA_000934455.1 Apostichopus parvimensis | reverse complement strand
GCTTCAGTTGTACATCACCATATAAGTTCTTCTATCCGTCCTCCCTAAATTTACACACGTTCATTAATTGTTTAGATGCCTATTGATTATTATTAGATGCCTATAAAGCCTATATGGGTGTTAATTTTACCGATCTAAGGGTACTTTTCATCGAAAATTTCGACTCTCCTTGCCAACCGATGATGGCGCTCCGCTTAGATAGTGACGTATAACAAAAGTTGTACATCACCATCTGACCATTTGTTCTACTATCAATCCTCTTTAAATTTTTAAACGATAATTAACTATCTAGATACAATTGCAGACATGAGATCCATATTTCAAGGATGGGTACATGCAGCTTAGAGCACTCGGGAAGTGCCGTTTCCGGCCATCTGGAGGGTTTGTAAAGCCAAAAAAATTCTTGTACGCTACGCTTAGATAGTCTTGCTGGCAGGTTTGCCCCCCCCCCCCACTTTCACAACTCAAATCCCGCCCCTGGCTACGACCCTGCTGCCCTCTTGCATTCAGTAATTTACGACACATACAATTTATTAATGAACAACCTCTCTGAATTTTATAATATTTATACACAAGCTTGCAGTTTGCACACTAGAAGAATTTGCTCTTTAAAATCGGTTTCATCCTTTCGAGACACATTAGGCGAAGGTAGGAATTGCCACTTGGAAGAACTACGGTATTTGTTAAGGGTTCTTTTCCATGTATAAGGGAAGTAGTGGTTGGCTGTAAATTATGTCATTATGAGATATTCTCTTTTTCAACATATTTTAACGATTGTAGTTGTATACTTATTCTTCAATAATCTTAAGGTTTTTACATTTCTCAGTATTTCAATGTTATCAGTACATTTTACGAGGAGTTGTCCAAAAAATGTTCTGTGTCTTATAACGCCAGCACAATACAGCTCATTAAGTTTTAACGGTACAAAGTTTCATTTCAAACTAAGGCAGTAGTCAAGTTTTTAATTTTCACTTGAGTGTGAAAAATGTAACTGAAGTTATATTGTTCCAGACTACATTTGAATGATATATTATGTACATTGTATATTATGCATTGTAGACTTACATTGTATTATTCTATGTATTGAATGACTGTATTGTAAACAACTATATTTTTGAAGGTTAACGTTTGAAGGTTTAAAACCCTCTATCAAGGCTAAGGCCTTCTCATATACTGCTACACAAGACTTAACTTTATGGTGACTTCCCCAAGCAAACACGTGTGCACAATTCAAACAGTCGCTCCGGGGTAACTACAGTGCGCCTAACCAAGGTGTTCCACCGGAGGGACTTGGTGACTAAGTGCCTTGCCCAAGGACAACATTTATTGATCTGGCCAGAACTCGAATCTGCAATCCTCAAATCCCAAGTCCATTGCCTTGGCCATTTGCCTACAACGCTCGCCCATGTGACCAAATCACTTGTAACAATAGTCTTTTGTTTCGGAGACAAAGATTGCAAATGAAATCAATTATATATTCAATGCAAGAATGAAAAGAGCCGGCATGAGAGGTTGATTAATTTTAATTACGTCTTTAACAATTAAGTATTTAAAAATTAAAATTAAAATTATTTGAAGAAACATGCAAGCAGAGATTGCTGCTTTAATATACATACTTCCATAGATTAAGAAACATGTGCACATAGTCACGGCAAGAAAAACCTCTCCATCACGTTTACAGCAAACTTCTTTCATCGGAGTGTAGGATTTAGTCACGTAAACGTGCCACAGATCATCTGAATAGTTACTTTAATGTATACAATCTTAATTGTGTGAGGTCAGAGGTCGAGCGGTTACCTGTCTGTGGGTGGATGTCAACTTACGGGTAAGTTTTTTTCCGAAAGTTACTGAAAATAATATAGCTATATCTCAAAGACTTATTTTGCATATATATATATATATCTAAAAAATGTTAACTAGAATTAATCTGTTCTAACAGATCGTTCAAAGGCAACTTTATTACCTGTATTATCACATACAACCCCCCTCCCCTCCCCCATTCCAACTTAACAACATGAAAACGCAGAAGTTGAGGAATGCTTTCGATTTTGTTTGGGCAGCATTTGAAATGAAACTTGATTATATTCAATCTCATAAACATTGATAAGATCGAAACTAGGACGCAAATTTTTTTCTTTTTTCTTTTCATGATATCGAAAATACACCGACACACGATAATTAATGGCATACTGATGGTGTCAGTGATAACCTTTGACCTACTATGTTAGATAGCTCATTATCTTAAAATGAACTCTTTCTATGCATCGTAAAAGGTTAACTGTTTGGTTACTTCGTATATATCATGTATCGATCAAGCGGTAATGTGCTTTCACCCGGGTAGAGTTGAGACGAGAATAGCGCATACAATGAAGGATCGTGTAAAAGCTCATACGAGTCAATACGGCACCAATTCCGGCGCTGGAGGTGTTGAAGCATCCAGCTTCACGGTGTCGAGGCTGCAAGCCTGCGATTTACACCGGCTGTCCATGATAGTTGTGACATAGTAGAACAGAAAGTTAGGATGTCATAAGTATAAAGATGAACGGGTGGGCGGGAGGGTGTCTGAATTACAGAGGTTGACCTAGCTCATGCTAAGGTATAGGAAAATGAACCCAAGTCAGACAGTCTGTTGTCTGTAAGCAAGAAAAAAACTTGAAAACATAATTTTGCATTAATTGTGCAAACATTTGAACCCAATAATGAACCCAAGTGTGACAGCTGTCTGTTAAGACAAAAACTATCACTTACAAGCTTTCAATAACATTTTATTTCCTTTTACCTGTCGGATGTACTTAATTTCTCGTGTAGCATAATAGTTTGTAACACGAAGAGAGAACAGGATTCAATATTGCGCACAACTTCCACAACATCCAGTCATCCTTCTGCAAGCTATTACATAACAGAGCCATGCCAACTATAAGTGCATATATAGTAATATATATATACAAAATTGTGACTATACAATTATTTAGACTAGTTGGAGGTCTGATTCACCGAATGCTAAAGTTATGCACACATCCAACCAATCTTGGGTTAAACAAATGTCGAATTTAACGATTTTCTAAATGGTTTCATATGGAGGTTTATGACCAATTTATTATGACAAAATATTTCGTTTGACAAAAAAGTCTTCATTTTGCATTAATTATGCAAGCATATTCCTTACATTAGTTGAATGAAATATATACCCATGCATCGTTGATTAAAATATTTACTGAAAATTTACTTCAAGAGCATACACCATGTTCTTATATTCACGAAAAGGACATGCATATTCGGAGAAAATATTGCTTTACTGCTGTGGACTGTTCATGCACGTAGAACTAGTGATAAACTATTGTTTATTATTAGTATTATTATTATTAACTAGTGAAACAGATATCCATGCATGATTATTTCTGCAAAAGTGCTATGAATTATATTATCATTTGCTTGCAAGGGGCGGGGGGGGGGGCGGGTGCCATGTCCCCAACTTCCTTCGTCATTCGGGGAAAATGGTTCAGTCGGGCTACGTTTTATACCTTTAGTCAAGGAAGAATTTGAACTTTCCTTGAGATGAAGTACCACACTCCTTTTTCAACCTCACACAAAAGTATTTGTTAGCACAACTTTCCCCTAAACCTAATTAACATTCTACATATACCTCAGGATACACTACTTGACGTCTTAACTTGTATTCTTTGGTGATGGGGGAATGGGAGGACACTCAAATCCCCTACACGGCTTAAAGAACGAAGTGGCCATATCTTCTCCTTTTTAAATCCTTCAATAGCCCTTGCATAGAGGTTAATTTCTCTACCTAAATCAGCCCAGGGAAAGTAACAGTTTGGCCATGCACAGCTTTGAAATTATGTGTGCACGCTACTGGTTATTGGTCAAGTTATCAATATCAAATAATCCTCTTAAAATGAAACTACAAATAAACTCATTTCTTAAGACGATAAATTCTGAAGGATCACGTGGAAGTAGTTGAAAACTAAGTGTACTGTTTTTCGTCATAACATGTAGATAGTAGTAAGACTATATATCGGGTCTGAGGCTTCGGTCAGCCAGTAACAATGCTCTCAAAACCTTATAACTTATTTCTGAAGTTGTTATGCGGTATTGGATATATTTTCTAATTACGTCTCATCTATTCATTATGTATTTATATTTGCCAACGATACATTTTTAAATAGAGGTTTAGCTATTAAACAAAAACGTACAGTACAAAATTGATATAATATAATTTATCTTGAACAAGTATAGGCACGCAAAGAAATGAACAATATGACATCATCACATTTTGAGAAACAATTTGTTCTCTCTAAGAGAGTTATGCATTTCAGCAAACGGCAGATCGTTACATCACATTTTGGTATTAGACCACTGACATGCATTTAGTGGATAAGTGACATATCCTGACAGAGACTGTATGCGAACATCTAATATATAACTAGCCTAGCCTAGCCTATACTACACAATCGACTGCTGACGAAATTGGGCTAAGCGGTTTAATTGAATGAATACGACTCGTTTTTAAATTTAGTATGACGTCTTTTATTCAACACGCATACTTTTGCCTCAGTACAGCTGCCTTGACCGTGCACACTAAATAGATTACCAGACAAAGTGACAACAAACTGTCTCATGAGACATCCAATAAAGACGGTTCAATTGGTTTTCCCGCCAAACTCATTTCCCGCCAACTTGCTAAGCATGCATAAAACGGGAACGTAATACTCTTCACTCGACACTGTCATTCACTTGTTGGCTATGTGACAAAGTAACGGAAACGGCGGCAAAGTGTTGGGGTAGCTGAAGCACTGAGGAACAACACACATGGAAGGTTGAATCGATGTCTGTCTTACATCATTGGTATATAGTCAGTGGGCCTAGTTGTGCGATTCACATTTCACTGTGTTTGTATTATATACCCTACCATCGCAGGTATAATGAAGAGGTGTTTCAAATGTTTGCATAGTAGAGAAAGAAATCAGAAATTCGTCAATTATTAACTTCGTAGTGGTTGTCAAGGAGATCGCGCAATAGAAAACGTTGGTTGGTTGTTTATAATAATTTAAGAAGATGGTTAAGACAGATCATGTATTATGTATCCAATGTTTGGTCTCGTAATTCATATTATAGTTTCTAACTGATTCAAAATTCAAAAGTATAGCCCAACTTAAAGTATAGGTGGCTATTTTTCGTAACCATAAATAACTTCCAATCAGATTAATCTCAAAGTAATTTGTATAGCAATGTGTTGCATGAATCCTATTGAAGATATTGTTTCCGTCAAAACAAAACCCAAAATATCCGACACAGTCTCATCAATAAATGGCAATAACAACATTTAGCCTGGATTCGTCACACACACCGTAGGCTACGCCCAAAAAAGGGGCTAGCCTTATATATGTTATAGATCTGAAAGTATGATAAGTGTATGCTGATGTTTGTCCCCCAAAATAATAATAAAGAAAAAGGGAATGAACTTTTAAACATATGTTATGACATTAATGCACCCAGGGAACAAACTTGTTGCTACTCGATCGTATTCAAAAAGCCAACCATCCGTTTTAGACCAATTCTGTCAGGTCAATTAGCTAGTTACAATGATGTGTGACACTTTCATCACTTATAAAGCCATCAATTACGTATACGTGTACATCATTGGCTAGCCCGTATTTCATCACGAATGTCGAGGAAGCATATTAAGAACTATATAACTGCAATGTTTAGAGGAGATTGGCGAATCCCTCCTGATGCATCTGCCGTAAAATACCCAAATGATTTAGTTTAATCAAGTCATATCGTGCTTGTGTAATAAGCAAGAGAACAAGAAAACGTGTTAATTAAATGGATATAACGTAAGGATAATCACGTCGGGCTAAGATAGCGGTGATAGCAACACTATATTTAGTTCACCGTACTTTACGACCTCATTACGGAGGCTTAAATGGTCACTGCAGTGTAAACCTTTTCTTTGAAGTTATTAGCGCACGTATAGCTCATCGAATGTGTTTTCGTAGAATGAAATGAGATATTGGCGACATGCACTGTCAACAAAATTCATCATGAATCTTGTAATATTTTCCAATCAAAACTTTTCTAATTGACAATGTTATCAACCAGTTCATATATTACGGTACATCTTAATCGATAAACAACCATATAGACCTTGACTCGGTTTCATTACCATCATCCTTTTCACTTAGTTCGGAACGTTATACCACGTGATATTGACTCATAGCAACGAACTCATGAATCATCTTAGTGAAAGGTATCATTCGATGCAACAATTCACCCTGTCTTAACACCCTGTATATGCAGGCTGAATCAATAAAGAGGTCACAGATAACAAATTCGTTATTTCAATTTACATCTCTGCAGACAGAAGGAAACACTTCTCTCTCTTATGTCCGTAACCAGATCTTTCAGGAATCTCAAACGTTACCTTTGGCAGTTTCTGATGCGCATGTAACCTACGACTCTCGTGTTTTCTCACGTTTCAAGCGTGAAATGTTACTTAACATTGCTAACATTACGTGGCTTTCCTACACGAGAGACCCATATCATAGATACATCAGACGATAACACTCCACGGTATACATTGGCATACTAAACCATACCACCCCATTCAATTTATCAACCATGTTGTAAATATGATAAGAAAATCGATGCTGTCTGGAATAGTTTATTTGGTTAAAAAACTTGGAAGGGCGCTTATGAAGACATCTTACCCTGTATTGCAAATTCCTATGGGTACACAAGATGCATGGATTCTGCTAGGAATAAACCAGTTGTCTAGCTTGCATTATATAGACTTGTATGTAGAATTCTCGTTTCACAAAATTATGCTTTAATAGGAAAAGATGAGAAATGAATGAAGGAAGGAAAATGGTTTGTTTCCAGCAGTATTTCGAGAGGTAATATTTGATAAGGACTTTTGGAACAAAAATGATCGTGTTAGTTGTGCCTGGAAGTTCCCCTCCAAGTTTGCTTTTATCAGTAATTACATGAATTCAAACATTCACTTCCACAAATCGGTACTCATCGCGAGAAGTACCAAACACAAAAAACATATCTAAGTTCAGTTATCATCTATATTATTTCAGCTCATCATTTCTGCCACGAAATTGATAAATTTTCATAAATAAATATCATAAATAACATCTTGAAAATCCTTGATTTCAATGATATATCTGAACGTGAGACTAGAATCCTTACAGCTATTTCGTTTCTGTCTTCGCTTCCTACATATTACTTTACATGTTCATCTTAATATTGTATGTACTACAAAGTCGGTGCATCAAGCGTATTGTTTCAAACGTTAAACAATATCACATCTTTGGCATGTAGACGAATAAGTATACGTAAAGAGCTCAGCCTGCCGAGTATACATTCATACATACACACATACATACATACATACACACACACATATATAAACATACATATATATTAATAAATATATATATATACATATATATATACATATATATACACACACATATATATACATATATATATATATATATATATCATAACTGCCATTCCATTTTAACAATTGCTAGCAGTAGATGAAAACTGTCTGTCGCCTATCCTGAAGCAAAATGTGTTGATAGTAAATCTCCTACTTAAAAGCAATATGAAACCCACAGATAGGATTACGAGTTATGTTTCATCTTGCAGGCGATTTGGTATGCATAATACAACATATAGAAAAGCTTTCAACACTGGTACAAGTAGCTTTCATCCCAATCAGCAAACATTCTGCCGTTATTCCGCGAAATAATCTACTATCCCGTATCTTTACACAACATGTATTCAACTGTAACAACTGAGTATTCAATCTGCTATTTTCTGATACGATTAATACTTTTGAACGCCAAACTGTCTGTTCCGCTGTGACAAACATTGAATAACAAGCCAGTTAATTCATGCATACATCTGCTACTCGGTCTAATTCTAAATACAATTGTATCCACTAAAACCAGCTAAAACCACAGGTGCTTCACCAAATAAGAAATGGAAATGAGATTATTTTCAAATGTTCGTAGTTTTTTCTTTTCCTTATATGTATATTGCTTTCAGCTTGCAAAGATGTAAATTAAACATCGTTTCTGATCGCCTAGGAGTGTTTTTATCCTTCTGTTCAATAATTCTATATCGACTATGTCTGATATGAATCTAAACAAAAAGTTATAGCCAAGTCAAGCCGAGCTTCATGCAAATTATATTCACGAAAACAAAAGGATAAATCGTTTAATTAAAACAATATACCAACATGAAGTAATACTTATTGGGGTTTACTGGTTCGCAATATCATTGATTCAAGTAATTAAGAATGATGTCTGTGGGATTTCAAATATGGGGTTATAGGTTTACTTCTGTGAAAAATATGTGTCATCCTATAACGTATATTAGAATGCACTCGTATGGATCATTCTGGTGAATAATACTATTTATAAATATAGTTTATTATTCCATAACAGCATACAATGTACGACTGTAACATCGACACACCTATTTATTACTAATAGCTTTGGTTCTCAATCGAAACTGAATTCGTTAACACTAAAAGTTATATTGAAGCAACATCGCATAGAATCTCCCCCTTCGCCTCCCCTCCCCCTTCCCCTTCCCCCTTCCTTTCTTCCCCCCATATTTGTAGGCAAATTATTAAAATACCGTTTGTATTGTCACTATGCCAGCACATGCATCGACAGAGTATGATGTTTTTGTTCATGTTCTACTGTTTATACATAATTTTAAAATAACTTCTTCATTTTAGTATTTTCTTCTCATGGTCACGTTTATGATACATCTATGACTCAGAAAAAAAGAACTCTGTTCTTTTCAAGGCAACGCCAAATATATTTTGACAATTATCCAGTGACTCATGAATACATTCAAATTTTCCGTCATTCCTAATCACATTCTAAAGGCATATGCCATTTTTTGAATCATTATTGTGTTTGTCTGTGATGAAATGTTTGTACATTGGTCGGTCAACCAGTAGTCTTTTCCGATTTGCTTATGCAATATTTCACTTTCATAACCAACTGTGGTAATATCATAAAAGATATGAAACATTTTGCAATCATCACGTCGATAATACGTCAGTAATATATGTAAATGAGAGCGTATTACGCACGTGTTACGATATATAAGATTCACTGACGTCTATGCACATATAGAAAGTACATCCTTTTCTTTCTGCATGAAATAAACATATTAACGTCATTCGTCTATCTAAACGGTTGATTGACAATTTTGTCGAGCGAGAAAATCTTTTAAAGGCTATGACCACTTTGATTTTCGTACATTTCTGAACAATCACGGATGAACCATATAAGCTTCAAAAGAAGAAAGTTGTCGTGAACTTTCAATAAAGACCTGATTAAGATCTGTCTCCTGGATTAATTTATGTTAGGAATGAGTAGGATCTTTTCTATTGCATTAACTTTTATCAAACACTATCAAACTAAATATGTGACATGGAAACAATCATTATTTTTTATTTGCAACAAATAAGTGTTATGGTAAATTTATATAAATATATAAGAAAGAAAAAATGCTTTCGTCTTGATTAATTTCCCTGATTTCATATCGTCACGAATGTGAGTTACCTTCCAACTGACGTCATACTCTATGTAAGAAACTTTCATCAAAACTTGAGCCATAGGTTTATAGAAGAGTGTATGTTTGATATTAAACTACGCTTTCGCTTTGCGCATGTTGGAACGATTTCCATTCTCGTATTTAGAGCAGGGAAAACTTTGCAAGTTCATATTAGGTTATGGAATGATAAACGCGACATCTCTTACCATAACCGAAAAAAAAGCCCGTGGGAGGATGGAGTTACAATTATTAACACGCAAGCGTCTTCCATCAAGAGATGTGTGTTTACCATTCCCTCTGTTGAGGGAGGGACAACATAATAAATTATTTACACTTAAACCAAACTTTGAATGATTGATCTAACTATAAGTATAACTACGTCAGAGAAGACAACATAGATCCTTTGCGATTCTCAAGAACATTGAACTTGTAGGATTCATTAAGATCGCTCGTTCCTTATTCAGCTGCAGGATTACAATCATACATTCTGAGGCAAAACAATTCAACCATCTCAGACAATCTCACATTTTATTAGGCTTCCAGGATTTCTAAAATTTTCAAAACAGCTAAACCAACTCCTTAGGAGACTCTCAAGGCAACATTAAGTCTATATTGATCGACAATTTACAAGAAAATTGGCACGCGTTCCACATTATTGGTTATCCGTCATTCAACATTTTCAATATAATCGACATCCCCTCCATACAGGACAATTCTTGTTGTCTTTCACAACAATAATCCTAAGGAAGCTGTGCACTCTCAATTTCACTTAGAAAAATATTGGATAGTTAAGAGGAAGGACGAGAAGATGAAATCTGTTTCACGAAAGAAGAAACTAAGATTACATCAATGATTGGTCTGCATAGGTAACAAATCGATTATTGTCTAGAGTGAATTCTTTTGTGTGACCCGTCACAACAGACGTACATATTGTAACTTATCACGATGGCTGGCTAATATATACTGTGCTATGTTTCATTAAGCTATAATAGATATTAATAGATA
>KN884977.1:18016-33972 GCA_000934455.1 Apostichopus parvimensis | reverse complement strand
GATCCTCCTGCAAGCAGGAACTCGCGAAGAAGCCTCATTGGCTTATCAAAGCCGCAAGCTGACCGAAGTCAGTCTCTAAGATTCATATTTAACGTCTATGATTATGAATTGTCAACAACTCTGTAACTGGACGACATACATTAATCTTGGAGTGACTCGAACTGGGGACCTTATGATTGGAAGGCACCGGCGTTTACCACTGAGCTAACATTCCTTAATCACTTTATCACTCGTTTATATTTTCTAGGCTTTCCTTATGCTATTTAAGTTTTTGGCACAGCCTGTGCAGTACTGTCCTCAAAACCTCTCCAGACTATACAGAATAGATGACTCAAGCTGCTCACGAAGAAACCCAGACGGATTACGACTGATCAGTTGTGATTGGATGGTAACCTTTGAAAATCAAAGATATTCACATGTATTACAGTTATTACAGTTATTGTACTTAAATACTGCCATGATTTGTTACCAACTGTACTGGCAAATGTATTTAAACCACCTAATGTTCTCAATGCATTCTCAAAATAATAATCTCTTTTCAGTAACAGGTCATATAACTGTACAAGTCAAATTACATCTCTGTAATTATTGTTATAATATTTGTCACAACCGTTCATCTGATGTACGATCGACCCCTCCCCTTATTCGTTTCAAAAGAATCCCAAATCTTGTCTTATAATCAGTTATAATTTCTAAGTTCTAGAAGTTCAATCTAACTACTCATTTCGCTGACAAGTTACTTTGTTTTTTTCCCCTCATTTCTCCTTGATGTTATCTTTCTGTTTGTTTCCATTTTTCACGGTCACTGGCTCTGATGAACTGTAGTTTTTGTCTAGTGTCCATTATATGTAAAATTATTGAATTCTTTGTCAAAGCTACTTGTGTCAGTGAGAAATATGAGAAATTGAATGGGATTGAATGGGATTGGATTAGACTGACCTGACCTGACCTGAACTGAACTGAACTGAACTGAACTGAACTGAACTGAACTGAACTGAACTGAACTGAACTGACCTGAACTGAACTGACCTAAACTGAACTGACCTAAACTGAACTGAACTGAACTAAACTAAACTCACCTGAACTGAACTGAATTGACTTGAACTGAACTGAACTGAACTTTTTGTTGAATTGAAGTGTAAGGGCAAATACGTTATTGACGCATGTAATAAGAATCAGTCAGAGTCCCGTCAAATCCCAATACAGCAAGGATTGTATAGTATTGCCCACACGCAGACGCCATTGTAGAGCGAAATCCAACAAAGGTCAAGTAATTCTCTAGCCAATTTTCGGAAGAATTCGAAAACCCTGGGAGCGACATCAAACCCCGTCTGATAATGGTTGATTTGTTTTATTATACCATACTTTACTCAACGGTTTATATCTTTAGGCTAACGTCTACCGTTGACATATGTGATACTCAACAAAATTAGACGTGTTAGAAGTGGGTCATAATGTGTAATATTTGTGGGTATTTAGGGGTAATATCAAACATTAAAAGTATGCACACATTCATATCTCAACTGTTTTCGGTGAGGCATGGGAGATGTATGACGTCATCGTTTTGTTCAGGACATATCGTAAACTTCACATTTAGCTTAAAAATGAAACTCTCTTTAGGTTTGAACAGTCTTGAAGTTTTTCTATTGCAAATTTTCACCACGTCTGAAATGCTAATCTAAAAGATCGTTGGCTTACTTCGCTTATCTTTTAATCGTTTTTACAAAAATGCATCAATTAAAAAAGTAAATAAATAGGATGAAATAATAAATAAGTAATTCATTAATAATAAAAATTGCAAAGAATTTGTTGTTCCTCTTTTTAAAACCTTCCACATGTTGAAAACTATATAAACATAAACATACCAGTAGTTTTGTATGTTCTTACATTATTGGTGCAGCTCCTTGCATAAGATTACGATTGCCTTCAATTCCCCACTGGCACCTAATTATTAGTATATGGTAATGACTTATAATAAGTGACCTCATTTTTACCAGAGCAGACTTCGTCTGCATTTTACGGCTCTTGAATTTTAATATAAAGTGGTGCTAAGATGTATCGATTTTTTTTCGGCAATCTGTTTTAACAAGATGCAGTGAAATGAGATAAAACCAAATGGAGAGTGACCGAGTTTTTTTCAAATCCGGCGATGGTCGTTTAGAGTACGAAGATGACCTTAAACTGAATTAGTAATGTAGATACTAAATGGAATTACACGGTATATAAGAAATGAAAAAAAATGAACGCGAGATTTCAGAACCGCATCGTAACAGCTTCGGTAACACGTAGAGTATAATGTATTCAGTTAAAGTCTGTCAATTAACACATATATCTTCCGAAGAGGACATTTCAAGTTGTGAAAAAGGAAAAAGAAAAAAGCAAACGAGAGAAAGCAAGTCGCATTAGATGAGAAAAAACAAATGTCATTCTCAATTTCTAGCAGCCGATAACACAGCACTTTAGGTGATGTTCAACATAATGGACAAGAGGAAGTAACGCAAGTTCACAAGAAAGTTTTAGGAAAAGGTTGAATAGATATAAATATGGCTGAAAAATCCGATGCTAAAGACTTTAATTTAGTCGGTTTAGTCAAACGACGTATGCAGCATATACAGCCGTTTGTAAATCACACCCAGTTAAGGAGAAATGACCAAAATTTATATTGGAAATATTGTAAGGATTGTATAATAGTTTGAATTATTTTAAATGTCGAACCGTTGAAACATTAAATTCTTTTTAACCATATAACTATATCTTATAATTGTTTAACGACGAGAACTATAATGTAAACCATTTGATCTCTCTGGACCGTTTTGATCAGTTTCACCATTTCATATATTTCTTTTTCAGTGCTTAACCAAATCAATCAGTTGCCAATGCTCACCTTTGTAATCCCTGTGGTTATAAGTTGAAACCAAACTAATTGATTATTTCTTAGTTTAATTGTTTTCTTAAATGGTTGTTTCTTTTCTGCCTGTGTAACATCGAAGCAGTTCTCTCAGAGCCTCTGTTAAATACGTTTATGCATATCACCCCTTCCCAATAAAAAAGGTTCTTAAAAACTCATCTTGGTAAACATTATGGTTACTGAAATATCAGTGACATCTTCTATTTAAAACATTATCTCTTAAAACCATATCAAACACACCGAATTGAACCAAAACTACACCTTATTATAACACATTAGCTAATTCTGTATAACCAAAGCTAAACATTATTATAACACATCAGATACTAACTTAAAATCGAGATAAACCTCACTATATAACACATCAGGTAGTAGTGTGTAACCAAAGCTAAACTTAATTACGACACATTAATTAATACTGTATAACCGAAGCTAACCATTTTTGCAACTCATCATATTATAGTTTAAATATCGAAGATAAACCTTACTATATAACACATCAGATAGTAGTGTGTAAACGAATCTAAACATAATTGTGATACATTAGATAATAGCGTAATACCGAAGTTAACATCTATATCACACAGTAGTTAAAAGTGTTAAGATCGAAGATAAACCTTACTATAGCACATCATATAGTATAGTGTATAACCGAAGCTATACATTTTTATGACACATTAGATAATAGTGTATAACCGAAGCTAAATAAAGTAAAAAAATATCAAAACACCTAATGAAAAAAAAAAGCAAACATATGAAAATGTACAATGCATAATAATTCATGCCGGTACTTAAAATATGTTACTCCTACTAGTGACAGGCAACAATTCATTCATTTAATACATGATACAGTGGAATCCCACGCAGTACAGACCACAGACCGTACACAGTAAACAATATGAGATCGAATACAGCATCGCAGAACTATTGGTGGTAAACCAGAGCAAACGCATTCTTAATCTTGCTTTACTGACATTGTTGGTTTATTGTTTTTAATCCAAATCTATGCTAAATCATTTGTTTTCCATATATCCTATGTGTATCACCTTTACCGTATACTCACAGAGATGTTTCTTTCACTTCCAGAATCAATTTCCCGGGTTTTTCTCTTTCTAAAATAACTCTGAACGTTACGATGCATTCTGCTACTAGAATTCCATTTACATATATTCTAAGCTGGATATTAATGCTAGATATACAACAAGCTGCAGTTCGTTTTTGTTTTGGCTGAATCTTCGAACATCGAATCCTAATTTATTTTTAATTTGAACCTTTCGATATACTATCTCTGTATACGTGCCTTGCACTAACTAGCCCAAGGCAATAATCGCAATAGCAACCATGTTATTAATGGGTAGAAAGTTAATCTTTGACAAGAATACTTAGGGATGTCAAGTAACCATACTGCTGTGATGCGATACATCACATATCAACACGTAAAATAAAACCGAGTTGTCAGAAGTTATTTTACACAGGCCTGGTTAAAAGCTGATAGATAAAGAGTTATAAAATATGTTTGTGCCAGAAAAAGAAAGAAACGTTGTTCATTATGTGCATCCACACTGCATGAAAAATGAATATTTAAGGCGCAATATGCATTTGACTTTTAAAGGTATACTCTGGTTGGTCATATTGCTGACTTAGCACAAACGGCTATAGAACGTTGGTTTAATGTTTTTTTTACAATCTATATCACATTTTATGAAGGCATCTGGCAACAACAAAGTGACAGATATCATCATGACAATTGCACTGAGAAAGATAATAGTTATCTTTATAATTTATTAATTTATTTACCCAAACTGCACAGAGAAATGATTATATTCATCAGAAATTCGCATATTGATGGAATTCTGAACATAGAAAACATACTATTTTTAGGCATCTAAATAAACATTCCGAACGTATCACGTTTTAAATCAGCAAGAACTTAATAACAGATTAGTAAAGCTTTCATGAATCTGTCATGATGGCATCATATAGACCAAATACAAATGTGATCCACTGCCTGGAGTGAGCGAGGGAGGGTTTAGCTGGCCAAATAGGATATATTCAATCAATCTACATTTAGGAGCAAGATCATGAGATGCTGTTTCGAACTAACTGAATATTATCCTCTGTAAAAGATCGTTGCATTGGCTGCCAGTAGGTAATGTAAAACCAGCGGGGTATATTATCTGCGTATGGATTAATCTCCAGTCATGGACGCAAATATGTTACTAAACCGTGTTTCTGAGATACATGAGAATGAATCATTAATGCAAAACCTATGTTGATTTTGGAGTTAACAAGAAAAGCTTGAATAATAGCGAACAGATCGTTCCATCACGTGTTTCTAAAGCAAATAGTCAAGTAAACAGTTTTCGATTTGAAGAAGTTTTAATTAGTGTTTAGAGACGAGAGAGCGACAGAAAGTTCAGATAACATTAAACGTGGTGATAATCTAAGACAGTTGAATAATTTTTGTTTTGACATAGATTTGCCTTTGAAGTATGTAACAATATCATTAAATACGAACTTATAAAAAGGACATCTTAGAGGAAAGCTACGTGATAAATAAATTAACATGAGTATTCATTTACATAAACATAGAAGAAAAAAGTAAAGTAATGAGAAAAAAAACGAACGTTGTTATCAACGTCGCCTCCCATGATCGCAATTAAGCGTTATAAGAATATTGATACTGACTCTGTGTAAATTCATTTTACGAAGGCTATAGGCTGTCAAAGAATAATATTTATCAGAAACTCTTTCAAGGCAGACAACCCTCATATATATGGCGGCTGTAGTAAATTAGCCAAGTGCATTTTTGAGCAATATTTCATTTTTTTGACTGACTTCATGTCAATGCACCTACTTATTTGAAAAAATCTATCGTTTGGCAAATTAGCTATTTATGCTTTCGGTTAAAACGATTTGATTAGTTTAAATGTCAAACATATAATGCTGTCTGGCAAACATCTTTTTAACTTCAATATACACTCTCACAAAATTAAAGCTACGAAACATGTGTAACCATGACAACGGAGTATTAGTATATCCCGTAAACATCATACAAAAAATGATATAGACAAGAGAAAAGTAAATGTACCTTTGTCACTGAAAATGAGCAAGTTTTCTTCTTCCTGCAAATTATTATGTTTTTTTTGGCCAAAAACCCCCTTTTTGTCATTCTTAACCTTTCGTCCTGTCATACATGTTGCTCACTCTTCATCCGTCTCAATTATGAGCAAAGCCAATAGCGACCACTATATAATGCATGTGCGGAAATTAAAATACCATGCGAAGAGTAGTCTTTATCAAACCAATTTCCAAAACGACTCTTTTAAAGCCAAGTTATTAAAAGTTCAAAGTCACAGAAGTAGAAAATTTTAAAGGAAATTCTCTCCCACACCCCCACTCTCCCACTCTCCCCGCTCTCTCTGTCGATTATTCATTCTTCTTGTAAAGCTTATTTCCATCATGATATACATTCATTGTAAATGAGGCTTTCAATTAAAACTACATAAAGTGTATTGAACCTGCACGGTTTCAATATTATATGCTTGACAAACAGTAATCTTTAAAGATTGTAGTGTTTCATTGTGTTTACTGTATATGTTACTATGCTTCAGAAACATGAACTGTGTTTTAATTAGTGTTCACGATATTAGCATTTTAATTGAGTATGTTTTAAGCATAATATTAATTGTTAAATCGATGATTTTAACGGTAGTGGCGATGCACTCTCATGCAGCTCCAATTTTACTTCCTCTTGACACGCTTGGGTTTACTTTGATGGCTTGAACATAATTCCGGTGACGTTTTATGAACTAAAACTGAATATAATATACTAAACTTAAGATCAGTCGTTTCAGATGAATTAGAAACTAACAGGGCATGATGGTTATAATGCTATTCCGTTGGCTGAGCAAAGGTGCCTGAAAAAAATGCCGGAAAAATTTATTGGGGTCGAAACCATTGGCTGGTAGCTTTGTGTACCGAATTATTCTAATGTGGTGATAATTTATGAAGACATATGGACAACAGAAGAGAAGAAATCACCATAGCAACAGAACTGAATATGTTTTTTTTTCTTTTTAATAGTTATATCATTTATCCGCAGAGCAAAAAATAATATTTAATAAAATTGTGCCTGATTCGTTCGGCTGATGACGTCTACGATATTCAGAGATTACATTGAATTGAAAATACGGGGGAAAAGTGCAGGCAATAAAATATTATGTTGTTTGCCGAGCTCATGATTTACTGAGCAGCATTGAAAATCATGAACGAAACCATCTGTGTCACAGCACGTTATTGCTCTTTAACAACTAATTTATGAAGGCCGTTCATGAACATGATATGATATTACACATTCTCATCGAGTTGGTGTTATGGAAATGACTCACATGCATGTACATTGCCACATTATATTAATGTTGTCTCTCAATAAATATTATTCATATTTATATATTTCTCGAAATCATATCTCGGAGAAGGTAATTGGATTTTACTCGAAGAGTCACAAAAGTAGATACACAATAGTAGATTATATGAATTGCCGCACAGTGGTAGATGTCCGATCAAGTGTTTCGCAGTAATATGTGCATACATCAATGCCTCGCAGTAGTAGACACAAGATGAACCGCATCACAGTAGTATATGCTTACATCAATGCCTCCCAGTAGTAAAAACAATATCTAGTGCCTCCAAGTGGTAGATACAACATTAAGTGCCTCACAATGGTTGATAATAGATGAAATGCCTCATAGTAGCATATGCTTTCGTCAATGCCTTCCAGCAGTAGATACAATATCTAGTGAATCCCAGTGGTATATACAACATTAAGTGCCTCACAATGGTTGATAAAAGATGAAATGCCTCATAGTAGCATATGCTTTCGTCAATGCCTCGCAGTAGTAGATACAATATTAATTGCCTCGCAGTGGTAGATAAAATATGATATGCCTCGCAATAATATATACATACATCAATGCCTCCCACTGTGCCTCACAATGGTTGATAAAAGATGAAATGCCTCATACTAGTATATGCTTTCGCCAATGCCTCGCAGTAGTAGATACAATATCTAGTGCCTTGCAGTGGTGGATACAAGATGGAGTGCCTCGCATTTATATAAACATACATCAATGCTTTGCAGTAGTAGATACACGATGGAATGTATCACAATATTTCATCAAGGCCTCACAGTATTTAATTACAGTGGGATGATACCTTAATACATCACAACAGTGGATAAATGGATAAGTAGGCTCTACATAGTAAATCCAGTTAGATAAATCACATTCCTGCATGTTGTCAATCTATGTATCAGTATACTAATATACCACAGTAATATATGCATGAATAAGTCATCGACTTCTTCTGCCAGATATGATGTTTAAATATGTGTGATCAAGTGAAACGATAAAACTTGTGCTGTTATCTATTGAAAGTACTAGAACGTGGTGAATATTTTCTTCTTGTAATATTGAAAGCCTCTTGTATTCACGTGAAATGAACAGAGCAAATGATGATGAAAGCACTTAACGACTTTCTGAAATTGTCCTACACTCACTTCACTTTTAAGAAAACAGGCACATTGCATAAAATGTTTAATAATAGATAATGCTCTTTCAAAAATATTTTAAGTATGCTTATGACACAAATAAATTGTTCCCTACATGATATGTCACAAATGGAAATGACAAAAATATATGTAAAAAGACTTCTTTAATTCTAATTCACTTGATGTAAATACGACGTAAGCTATACGAATCATTGTGTGAAAGGCATGTGAAAGATAGAAATAATAATAATCATGCTACAGATCTCTTTATAGAATACTATATGAGTCGCTAGAACATGATGTGAATTGAAAATGACACGAAATACATAAAAAATTCCCTTCCAGATGGTGTCAAACATGGATATTATAAATATGTATATTGCATGTATCAATGGTTGTATACTCTGTGGAAGAGACGAATGTACGCTTCTAGAATTGGATACCTGGCCAGTTCAAGGTGATATATCCACTTAGTGTTATTTATTATGTACTGACGATGTTTATATCACATGAGGCCGAGGGGTGTGTAAAACAGTCCCATTCGATCGCACACTGTGTTATTTTGTTAGTAAAGCAAAAACAAATACCCTCTCTATACTTTAAAGTCATGAGAGTCTGTTCCGATGATAGACAGAATGTTGTAGTGACACAGTATTTACACGCTCAATCACTACGTTGTTAGTGGTATGTCTTATAAATATACACATATAGTACCATCAGCTCAAACTGTTTTCTTCTCATTTGACGTATAATAAAGTCATTCCACTTGAACCAGCCTACATGCCAAGGCTATTTTTTGTATGGATTTTGGTAAATTTTCGATGCTAATTTGATAGCAGAATACTTGCTGCTCATAGGCTTATAGCTAGGAGAGTTTCCGATCAAAGAGTTAAGAAAGATTTTAGTTCGCAACCTCCGATGTCACAAGTATAGTATGCATTTATTCGCATGACGTATCACATCTCCCCCTCCCCTCAGAGGTACAACCGTCATTGGTATATATTGTTCCTACAGATATAACTTGATCCCGATAAATACTTCTGTAATCAAAGCCAGAATACATCGAACACAGTTTATTCTTTATTAGGCTAATGTTGAATTTAAGCTACCTGAATCTCATTGCTATGACTAGCATATCTGTTAGCATGATGTTGAGTACATCTATGTGTGTGAACCACTTCCCTGGGGCTACAATCTTCACCAGTGCTCACAACTTTAACAGAACTCATATCTTCATCAGTGTTCCCATCTTCAGCAGTGCTCACACCATTACCAGCCGTCACATCGTCAAAAGTGCTAAAAGTGCTCACATCTTTTCCAGTGCTAACCGATTCACTGTTGCTCACATCTTCCACAGAACTCATACATTAATCAGTGTTCACAGCTCACATCTTCATCAGTGCTCACATCTTCAGCAGTGCCATAGTGAGTGTACGGTCTCCTTCAACTGACTCTCTCATCATATTGTTCAACTCCTAACTTGCTAACAAGAATTTTTCCGTTACCCGCCTGGATTAATTCATCAGGTGTTTCTTATAAAACTCGTAAAGATGTCCTACAGGAGTCGCTTTCGATGTCAGAAGGCATGTTGAATAACCGGCAAGGATAAATTTTGTCCCCGCATAGAGTAGTCAAATGGGACAAAACTTTTCTCCGGCGCTTCGGCAAGGAATAAATCTTTTATTTTTAGAAGGAAAAAAGTCAAATCCGGCGACCTCGCCGATTGATTAACAATAACCAAACAGAAACAAAAAAGGAAATATACGCAGGTTTTGGTCTATCGATCAATATTTGCAACGAACAGGAGGTTCATTATATGTGGCGGAGATTCGCGAATAATAATAATAATATTAATCCTGTTGGTTGTTACGTGCTCGTAAATTGTGTCACTGTTTCAACACCAAAAGTGATAAATTAAATTCATACTAACATCATTTACTTGCGTTAAAAGTCAGGGAGGGATGACGTTTTCACCATACGAAATATGTTGGATGGGAATTGGGTGAGGGGAGGGGTGGATGAGGGTAGGGTGGGTTTACATCCTGACCATTCGTTTCGCATTTGTCGCTTATGGTGACTTCGTCTGCTTTTTCCTTCACTGTTCCATTGTTTATTAATTACAACTAATAGAGAAAAGTATTTACGTGACAGCTATTTGTACGTAGGCGTACTACGGTATCGCATTATCTAAGAAGGAAGAAAAAAACAAAACCGATTTACAGTTGGATTTCTTGTTCACATCACAGTGTACTCAGACCCGACGAGACGAGGGGACCGGTCAATGGGCGAGAAACATCCTCGGAGCTCGTGGTCAATTGTACGGTCCCAGGGCAATCTGGGAGTTATCCGCATTTTCACCATTCTTAAGGAACAACGAAGACTTCAATAAGGGAGAACGATGATTTAATTGTCCCCAAGGCCCAACCTATCTTTAACAACCCGTCCGATGTCACACTATTCCCATATCACATGAGGGCTAAAAAGTAAAAGGTCTTTAGTGTTTCTTTGTCGGACGTATGCACATTTCTTTTGCTGTTTTTTCGCTGTTTGTGAAACTTTACAGGTTTCATCATAATTTCTTCAAGCAATATGCTAAATGTGCTAAATTGTTAGCTTTCTTTCACTCACGTCATTCGTATACGAGCAATGTCCACGTATCATATATTGAACGAGAGAATGAAATACTAATTTACATAGACGGATAGACGCATTTTCATATTTCATCTCAAATTATGGCATAGCTCCTCAAGGCCACAGATTTGCATTGTCAAGTTTGTACTGCAGTGCCTTGAGACAATCATAACCATCACCTTTACCTGCAGCAGTAAAGATACGGCAGCAAAAAGGTATATAACGAAGCATTTGATTTTGACTGACATTGCATTAATGCATTTATACAAGTCACTGACGTATAGGCCATAGAGCTACAGGATTCAACCAACGACAGCACGACTACCATAGCTGGAATACGACTTTTATTTAGTACTTAGCATCGATGTGTGTAAATGTATGCAAAGCTAAATTGTCATGGCTGGAGCAGCTTTAAAGGATGTACGCAGTTTGCTCCCATACGATCGCGGTACTCTCAAGCTAATTGCAGAATCATTCACGTACATAATTAACATTTATTAGGATGTATGCTAAATGGTGTATGTAAATCCAACGCCGAGGAAACCAAGGATAGGCTAATGCACTTGAAGTATGGTTGCATGGGTCTACTTTCTCAATATCATTGGTATAGGACTATAAGTGAAATATATCTAGGATATACGAAAGTAATGTAATAGCGAGAACGGAATAACCTCAATTTGGAATAAAAGGGAAGTAATATTTACAAAATGACTTTCTCTTGTTTAGCCTATTTCAAAAGTTCATAGTTACATAAATGAATGAGTACACCGCAAAATGAATTGCTTGTGTGGTGTCTCTTTTCAGCTATTTTTTTTTTGTTAATTTAGATAATTGCAACTGCTGACAAATTAGCAGATAATATAACATTTATACTCATAATACCTCGTATGATATATACGAGCGTCGAATCAATCCCAATCATTTATCTCATTATGAAAGTGCAGGCATGATGTCATTTTGACTAGGACATGGCCTTCACTTCTATTATGACAACTGACTAACACAAGCTGATAGGTCTTCATATGCATGCTGTGTATAAAATGTCATATCATTCATTCGTTATCTTTATTACGTCAGTCAAGAAACCTTCAAATCAGAAGTTTAATTCCGAAACATCTACTTATAAGTGAGTAAATTGATGACAGCAAGAAAAGAAAAAAACAAACTCTTCAAAAAATAAGTGGGTCCTCTGTAGAATCTGAAGGTAAAACATTATCTGGCTATGGGTTGTAATTTTGACTTTGTTACAAGATGTCTTGCAATTGTCAAAAGGCATTTCAAAAATTGTCACGTCAGTCTGTTAATCACACTTGAGTTGATTGTATCAGACGGATTATGTCTCATAGTTTAGAGGGTTGTCGAGTACAGAGTTACGTTTTTCATTTCTTACCCTAATCTCGGTCTCCGTAATTCCATCTCGACAGCTCGGGGAGGGTTTTGAAACATGAAACAAAACATGTGTTGGGGAGGCCAGCTATGTTATTTCCTTGAGTTTTACACTTGTTTGTGTTTTCTTGAGAGCAAAATCTTTGATCAATGAACAAAGGTTTCCGAAAATTATACATTCTATAATGTAAATACTGAAATAAAACTGTAAGATGAAGAATGACATTATAGGAGTATTATTATAGCTTAAAATTGTTTAAGCTGTAGACCGGGAAAAAACCCACTCCTGTCAGTAAAAGGAATAGCTACAGAAACATTACTATAGCTTTCAATTTGTTTTTTTCTTTCTTGGATTATTAGCTATAAAGAATACTTCAGCCTAGATATATCCGTTAAGCAATTTAAAAGGGTGGATTTGATCTAAAGGCGACTATACGTAACCGTCCCACGTGGTTAAATACATGAACACAAAATATGTTTAGTTACTGTATCTGCGCCACAAATGGATTAATACTGCAAAAGCCTTTATTGAAAGTTAATGTCGTCACATCCGGTATAGTATATGCCAACCAATAACACAGGGGGAGTGGCTCATGCATAATGGTTCCCACCTTCATCTTCTGTTGGGGGTAAAATGTCAGCCGGAGGATGTTTTACGTTTAGTCGGGGAAGAATTATACAACTTTTCTGGGCCTTCATAAATATTCATGTTCCTACTTAAATCAGTTGGGGGAAGTTAGAATCTGGCCCCACCCTTGAAATTTGATGCACGCCACATGTTGCATGTATTATGCATAGGCCTATAAGCATTTTCTAAATTGGCCAATCGCTATGGGTCATGGTAGATCAGAATGCAGATAATGAGAGAAGCCAGCTAAGGTTTCAGTATATGCTCATTACCTCTTCTAAGTCCTTTGTAAAACTTGCATTAAGTAATATGCAATTTTTCTTTACAGTAAAGAAACCAAAACCGCTGTTTCTAATCAATACACGAATTATATATAATTGTTTTAGCTATCTATAGAACTGTTTAGCGGAAACAACCGGAAATAATTTCTTAATACAGTAAGTAAAATCGTAAAAGCCTGCCATTATGCTGAGCAAGCCAAAGCGATCTTATATTAAACTAACTACAACATGATTATTCAGGTTTCTGTGAAAATAGTAGTCCTTTCTGCAAACAACGACTTTCGACATTAAAGACAGCTCTCGCAAATGAATTAACAGTTGAAAAGGGGCATGACCTTCACATGTCTAAGTTAATAAGCAAACTTAATGCAAACGAAGAGACAAGAAAACATAACATACTTTTGCCATATTTTATTCTATACCGACTCTGTTGACAGATAACCGAAGTGCAACAAAGGGAAAGAACACGTCATCCACATTCCGCTTGCACCTGTGTGTGTATATTCTTTTCGCGCGTTTGCGGTGTTGGCGGGAATTTTTTTGACTGAACAAATAACAGTACACGTGCTTTTCTTTTCTTTCAATATTTTTGTTAATATGAGCTATCAACAACCTGATCTGACAGTTATCACGTTTCACGGACATTTATCAAAACTTCACACCCTGAGAAGTATAGATGTGTCTGATCGTCACATCCATTACATGGACTCTGTGAACTGGCAAAAATTATGGTAAAACTATAATCATATATCGTGTGAAAATAGCAAGATTGATGTGTTCGTTAAACACCACACGTAAGATATGATCCAGTATAGGCCTACAATATGACGGAAAATACTCTCGCTTGCTTATTGGCATGCAAGATTAAAAACTGTTTGAGTTTTGTCAAACTAGTGCATCCAAACCAATGAGTGAAAGGTTAATTTTTTGTTTTAGTTTATATATGGTAAATATTCAATGTTCAATAATTTTGTACATGGCATTTACAAATGTTACCACCGCCGCCAAACCCCACCCTCCCCCAGAACAAAATCATTAAAGGGAAGAAGTTTCATCGCTTGAAACTTGAAAGTTATTTAAACTATAGTCAATTATCTTAAAGTAACACTTTCACGTCAGTCTACTGCCTCTGGTTACAAATAACCACAACTTGGTCTAATCATGGAGGTAAAACAGATGGTCCCATATAGCACCATCGCAACCATGTCTAAACAGTTTAATGAAAGTTTACGTAATTATACTCAATAAAACATTTACCCACCCCCCTTTTTTAATAAAACTGTGTGCAAAAACGTACCGTAGTCCCTGTTACAAAAATGATAACGCATAAGCTGTAGCAGAATATTTGTGTACGTTTGTTCTTCATACAGGAGCCTTTGTCTTAGACAATGGACACGAAAACAAAATTGTCTCTTTGCTAGTTGATAATTCCCAGACATTCTTGTTTTAAACGTATACGTCACTGCTGTAACTTGATATGTAAGGGTATATCTTTATGAGGCTGTAAAATGAAATATTTACATATCGTTTTACACAGACTTAATTTCAAATTGATATATTTCCTTGTTCTCTGAAGCAGCATTTACGTTTAACGAAGTCTCATTTCAGATATAACACCACGAACCGTCATATGAAAGTGCAAGAGTGCAAACAACCATTGTAAAGACACGTTTTCTTTTTTATTTTAGCCGTTTGTAGCTTTGCCCATTCTACTTATTTGCATTTCGCATCATTAGGGTGTTATTTCCCAGGTCACAAAGTTTAATATTCTATGTATTGTCATCGATCATGAGTGTGCCTTGACAAGTCATCTTAACACCTTGGTAGAACGATTGTCTTGCCCTATATATTCACTTCATCTATCACAAGGTGCAGCGTTCCTTAGAATGTAAGGAATCATTCTGCTAGATAGTTCACGTTTTTTGCCGGGCAACAGAAAGTTTCCAATTTGAAACAGACTCTGACAGTCTCATAACTTTCTATTATGAATTTGACTTCCATATTTTAAGGGTTGGGGCACATATTTCTTTAACAAAACAATATGAAAAATTTTCTGAGAAGTACGACTTGCATGATTAGGCTTCGAGGACTACTTCTCTGAGAAAAACTTCTCTGAGAACTGTGCCTCTTTCAACTATACCTCGGGGAACTACGCCTTTGAGAGCTACGACTTTGAGAGCTACGACCGAGAATTAAGAATGAGAACACAGCTCTAAGAAATGCGCCTATTAGAACTACCCTTCTTAGAACTGCGCCTATGAGAAATACGCCTCTGACGACTACCACACGGAGAACTACAACTCTGAGAACTAGTACTCTGACAACTATGACTCTGAGAACTACTGCTCTAAGAACTACGCCTACTACGATTCTGGAAAATTCAACTCTGAGAAATACGAACCTGAGAAGTACGACCCGGAGAAAAACAAGTTTGATAATGCTCCATGTTTGTCATTTATTCCCATTTCTAGCAAGAAGTTCGTCTTTTCCTATGGTTCCTTACAAGAAAATAAAAGTATTTCACTGTTCATCGAAAAACATAAATAAACCAAAACCAATTATCAGTGAAAG
>KN884977.1:2681-17251 GCA_000934455.1 Apostichopus parvimensis | reverse complement strand
AAGGAATATTTAACAGTTAGACAGAAGTTGAATGAATAAAGCCGAAAGAGATCGATTATGATCCAATAAGATTTTCAAAGTCCCTTCCAGTTTGCGAATCAGAGCACTCAAGGAAAACAAGGAATGATTTGTGGTTGAGGGGGGGGGGGGGGGGGGGGGGGGGGTTGAGACGAAGAAGTATCAAAATCAAACAAGAAACAAATCATGGACTTCGATTTTTGTCCACTATTTTGGGGGGAATTAAGATGAGATTACTCATCGCATCAGAAAACAGATTTGAATTGAACTGATAAAGTTAAGCTTATAGACGATTGACCCTGCAGTTTTAGTTATAGAGACATACCAATTGTCTTTATTTTTACCCGTATGGTTTTAGTTGTTTATAAGGGATATTCAAGGTGAAGCTGAATTAGTACCAAATCAAACGAAGCTGAGATGTGAGATATACGAATACAGATATCGTGAATGAACTATAACCGACATTGATAACTGTATCAATTTCAATGTCTTCCGACCAGGCTACACCAAAGCTGATTACCCATAACTGTCATTTAGCAAAACAAGTAAAATTAATTACAACAAAAAATACAAAATAAACAACTCTCATGATATTGTCTTGTTTTATAAGAACGCACAAACATAATGAAGGTCTCTCAAGAAAGGAAATGATGATTACTACATCAATATAATCAATAAATGTGTTTTCTATATATCTTTTCATCAGAAAACTTCATCAAGGTTAGCCTATAACTCTCCTTTCCTCTTGTACAAAGGACGTACGTATAGATGTAGTACCTCAGTCGTTCCCCCAATCAGCCTTGACATATATCTTAAAGTTTGTGATCGTGTCTGAGATATTGATCACTTTTGTTGTATTAACATTGAAGATATATATTTCTATTTTCTATAGTAGTAGTTGTATTTTATACTGAAGATGATAATTGTAAGTATATTGATATATGTATGCCACGGATTTATGTAGAGATACGGTATGTGAGGGGTTCATAAATTGAAGGTTGGTGCATTAGTAGGACGAATGTTTCTTAAAGTGTGACCCTGGGAGACATGAAGATCACTTATTTGTATGGTATAGTATAAAACAAAAGCATAACATTAGGCTACATCCATATTTGAAACACCGTGGATGTATTTGTTTCTTACACCGCATCTTTCGGAGCAAACTGTATATAATTCCATTCACATATAGTCGAATAACTAGCTAATCACAAGGTCCACGTGTGTACACCAGTTGGCTGTTCATATACTTTTATTGAACTATTAACAGTTTATTCCAATATAGAAACTGTCTGGTCTCACACATTTTAATGTATTGCTGTAATCTTTTCCAACAACCTTAAAATCATCGGCCATACTTTGAACCTTACTCATATTTTTATTGTTCCTGGTATCATTTTGGTGTACCAAAAGTATCATGTTACGTTTCCGAGTATCATATGGCTAGTAACGGTAACGGTTGTGTGGTAATAGTGAATTGTGACAAGTTCTACACTGTTAAAACTGAGAAACTGCAATTTACAGGTGAAATTTTGACGTAATATTACTGTTGCACGCCGTTTGTACAAATACAACAGTGTTATGGCTAAATTAACATAGGTGGTCATTGTGTAGCGTGTGCATGCATCGTAAACTAACGTTCAATACCCGTTCTACAAATTAACAGGACGTTATGTACTTGAAAGTACGGTTACAACGTAAATTAACAATCACCATTGGTAGAAGAATAACAGTGAGGAAGCACTCTTAATTGCACAACGTTAAAGATAATTTCAACCGCCAGGAACAAAATCTTTTGTAATCCCCACCCGCACCCGTTACTGACACAACCTGATCCCACATTAACCTTCACCAGCTCTAAATTATATATCATACCACCATAATTATGAGTCTTAAGGAATTGTGTTCAATCTATCTTTCCCATTATATCAATCAACTAGCGAAATGAAGGTCCACATCGTAGGGTCCTTAGAGTGAGCTAAGACCATAGTTTGTACATTGGACATATTTGTACATTGGACATATTTGTACATTGGACTGTTGTTCAAGCCATAGATCTACATGAATTGTGTCAAAGTAGAAATATTCTACCAACCGTTTTTAACCGTGACACTCGGTTAAAAGATTCTTGTATATAGCTACTGCTTACTTCATGTGATTTTCGCGGGATTGACTGGTAGAATACAGCGACGGCTAATCATGGCAGTCCCGAGTGCACACTTTGGTTAATGACGTGTTGTTTTCAAGAAGAATGTAACTTGTCTTTTAAGTGGGTTAATATAAGCACTTGCAACGATGTAATGATATTAAGATGTAGGCTGTAGGTGATTTTGAAAAGTACCTGAAGTCAATGTAATTGAGAAGAAAACGAATTAGTTTAAGTGGTCATGACATTCATGTTTTATTAATGGTTAAAACATTGAACATTTTGGTACACTGATACGTTATATAAATATACTGCATCGTAGAGTTTACACTTGTTTTGAGTCATAAACAAAAGTATTCCAAATGTATTCGTATTTTACTTTAAAAAAAATACTGTTGATTTAATGTAGCAAATACCATGGGCCAGTTCTGCGATCAGTGTGTCCCTCGTATACCTTCATCATAACTTGAAAGCGCTAGAATATAGGCTTTGATTTATAGTATCTTATACTGTAAGTAAGTTACAAACAACTTGTAAACATGATTAAATTATAGTGAAACTAGATCAAGTGTTCATATATTCGTTAAAGCATCATGGTTCAGAACATCATAACCGCAAGATTAAATCGTTACCTTTTTGAATATATGAATGAATCTATTCTTAAATATCATTACCCAATCAATCCTCCTCTATAATTACATGCTGGTTTACGAAAGGAAACAGACTATCATCTGGGATCACTTCTTGGCGTCTTCGATTTTTATCAAACTTTAAGAAGGCTATGAAAACATGATTTGGAATAATTGCCCCATGCTGACCTTTTTTAATTATGATCTTTATCCTTCATTTCATTTGCGTTAATGCCAGACATGCATGGGCAGCTTTATGGTTTGACGAATACATCAGAACCTTGCTCTTTTCATGTCAGACAAAACATGTTCTTAGTGTTATGGATGAACGAGAGAATAGCAAATTGTACAATGAAGCAAGCTCTCCGTGCAAGAATGATTACAAGCAATGCATGCGCAAAGAATCTTTCCCAGTTCAGATGAGGCCTTCATTTTACTGTACAGATACATTATACGGAGATCAATAATTAATGTGCCATTTTCTTTCAATGCCGTAGAGGTTTTTTTCTTAATCTTTCTCATTTTAGTTAAAGGTTAAAAATTATTCAATGAAAGGAATATAAAGAGGCCCTTCCAGCTGATGTTAGACAAAAATGACAGCGTTCTGTCTCATACTGTTCACAATCCCTCCAAATATCAAATTTATTTAGAAATAAATTCTTTGATTTTCTTTATATCATGCAGACAAGATACAGTACTATGCATGTTGCTCAGTCATATTTCAACACCTCTCCCTCAAAGAAAGGTAGCTACGATTGCAAATACCACTCAACCTCAGAAAATACCGGGATAAGGTGGTGGGGGGAGGGGGCAGGGTTGGGAGGTCAATTAAAACGATTTCTAAGAAAGAAAAACTTCAGGTTTGCTCTTTGTTCTTACCAACCAACAAAATGAAATATTACGAATAGAGGATGAGTGTGATAATAATTCACGAGTTTGAACAATAACAACTTCAAAAACAAAAAGAAGGTTTATTTATCGCCTCTAATAAGCAACTTATTTAATACCACGACACTTTAGAATGGCTGTGTAGAAGCAGCAATGCATGCCCTGAAATGAGAAAGTTTCCTAAACTAAAGCTGCGGTGTGATTCCAAGCGTTTCATCAAGTGCCATATGTTCACTTTTCACGTGGTCACTCAGATACTTTCGAACTACAAATTCATCAAAACAGCTCAATTCATCATTCTCTCATTAAAGTGCTCTCGCTTAATTACTCTCTGGATTGATGTATAAGTGTCTGGGCTTTGGGGCAGTTCCTGCTACATTTTACTTAGTATTAACGAATAAAAAAAACCTTAGTTTTTTTCCCCCATATATACAATTTTCCACTTTCCTATATTGTATATATAAGTAAATCACAAAGTTGGTGTCGTTTCGAGGCAATAAACAAGTCACGGGATGAAGTAGGACCAGGGGAATACTGTTATGGCAGGCCTATACTTTTTATTCTCAAGAATGATAATTTACCCATTCAAAGTCTGTACAATAATGATTTATTCCGAGAGTAAACTTTCGCGATGTATTGAAAATTTAATTTTTTGAACTCGATAGACTTTATACTCAAATTGTCAAAGCCTCATGTGCAAGACTTCAAAAGATACAAAAGTTTAATTTTATTGGAAATGAACTGTGTTTAATAAGATTACTGCATGGGTTAATGTTCTTATGAATGACAATTATGACTTATCGAAATTCTGTTCTGTTTGTTGTTTCAATCTTTCTTTCTGTAATACATGGTTTACAGGTGAATTAGGTTTAGAATGTTGCTTCTATACCTGCTCTACAAACACATGTAAAGCAGAAAACTCATATCAGCTCTTTCTATTTATGATTTCATCTCTTAAATCAAATTTCAAAATAGGTCTAGCATACTGATTAATTACCAAATTACTGGCAACTTCATTTACTGCGGTGACCAGTGCAAGACCTGAAGTTTGATTTGACTTTGTTTCGTGTTTACTTGGAAATATTTGCAATCTTCGGAAGATAGAAAGCTTTCTTAATTGCAAGCTTCGGTTTGAAACAGAGACAACGTTTTTAGGCCCAAGCTCAATACAAGTAAACACCAAAACAAGTAGCATTGGCCATAATACTCTTCAAGTCAGATTATTCTTGTCGATATTTTTGCTTATAAAAGAATTCAGTTATGAAGTAGTTCTTTGAACTCAATTTACTGCTCTAGAAAGATGGAACGACTCCGTGCTGAGATGGATAGAAACATAAAAAATGAAGAGAACAAAAACAATAGCGTGCCCAATTCGATCGTAAACATATAAATAATGCTTTGGTTTCAATGACCAACCCTGAATGAGGTCAATTGAAGCGACTGACTTGTAGTACTGTTACGAATTCTCCTTCAATAAACGTCTAATTACGACATTCATTGATGTTGGCAGTATTAATTCTGTCATTTGGTTACTGTTAAGCTTATAGATCACGAATACGTATAGTCTGTATTGATGTTTCGCGTATACATATGAAAGTGCCGTAACGTATAGAATACTGTATTAATATTTTGCTTAGACCAAGGAAAGTGCTGATTCTTTATGAGGGTTGATGTTGTTGCGTGTGCTTTGAAACATGTAACATACATTTTGGCCTAATCCAAGCGCTACGGTTGATAACCACACACCTTTGCGTATACAAAACTTTCATACTTGGTACAACATGTGTCATATCTTCTTCAAACGTTAAAGTGGGGCACTTTGAAGGGAAAATGTCTACTCCATGAAACTTTGTAATGCAAATTTTATGAACATATTCATAAATACAGTTGAAATACCTATATTTCTTGGTAAATGCATTAAATGGAAAATCTTTAATTTCGCGAAAAATCCCACGCAAGATGTGTTCATAGCCAGTGGCTGTAATGCAAATTGACAATTGCCAAGGCATCCGACAACCTCTTGTACAAAACAGCTCGCAGGCAGATGTGATTGGACTGCTTATATAATAATAATACTGCCCTGGGAGTTGCCAAGTAAGGCTGTGTTTACACATAGGCATATTACAAAGAATCCCGAGTTATATTTTTAAGCTTTAAATATATGAAGAACCAAAAAAAAAATCCCTGCCGTTATAAACATGGTAATATGCAATAGTTTGATGACAAGCAAAATGTAACGCGAACGACCCATACCCAAACAACATCTTTAACATTATTTCTAGGAAGTGTAAGAAACATTCATACCTCAAACCTCGATCTAGCTTATAATGTATACTCGGGAATTATTAAATGTTCTTATTCTCTTAAAGGATTAGTGCACTGCACTTACCTCACTCTCCTCGGGCGCTGGTTCCTTAATCTCCATACTAGGACCAATGCTTACTCTACGACTTGTTATCCGGAATATGTGCTTTGGGGGTCGCGGGGCTGGCTCACTACGCCTTCGCTCTGGTAGCGGACCAGATACGAGACAAATACTTCCCCCACCACCAGCGGCAGGTGTTACCATGGTTGGCTCGTATGTGCGGCTTTCGACTTCCATAGAAAAAAGTATTTTACACTTGTCTTTTATTTTAAACCGATAGTTGCTAAAACATTACTCTTATTATTTTTTTCGCTTGCTCTTCTTTAATATTACTTGTCGTTTGATGTCAAAACAAGTACGCCAATTGCGAATAAAAGAAGAAGATTTTTCTTAATGTTTCTCTTCAGAACATATAATTCTTGTTGAAATATTGCACATCCATAAGTAATCATATCGACAACTGTTTCATATTTGCGCCATTGCTTGCTTTGTTAGTTAATCTTGTGAAATAGTCAAGAGCATCGAAGACTGAGGAATGAAGACATCTATTCATCACAATTCTTCCAACTCATGACGTACAAAAAACTAGCTAATAAGTCAATAAATCAAATAGAGCGACCACAAGAACAGTTGGTAAAGATGACAAACGTTAAATTAACGTTGAAGAAAACACAGTTTCACTTTCTCAGAGTTCCCATTGCTTCAATATCACTACACAGCTTACAAGCCCTTCTTCAACACGCCTGCCTGATATGTACCTGCAGAAGATCGGTATGTTAAATGTACGCATAAAAGTCTTAGGCTAAGTCCGTCCTTCGTTCCTTGCCCAGGTGGAACGTTTTGAGACAATTGAAGGGAAACTAAATCCGAGTGGGTTGCCCGAATACCGACTTCCTTTGCTCCAACTACATAATCATACCTACCAGCGAATATGATGACGCTACCCACGTGATTAACGATTAACAAGTACCCATGTCAGCGTATCATATGACAACTCCAAAAATCATAATGGCATAAGAGCTCGGTTTACTCAAGTCGAAAAGGACGTGAACTACTATATAAACAAACTCAAATTATTACCATTCTCGACGAATGGTCACAGTTTATTACCAATAGCGCGAAACTTCAAAATCTCAGTATAGGCTGCAGTGTGCACAGTTTGTTTTTCTTTCACGTTGGTCTAATACTCTAGCAGTGCTTTTCAGAAAGTATAGGCTACAAAAGGACAACGCAAACTTGACATTTTTAACATTATAGTGGACCGCCAGATGAAAACGTGTTTTTCTTTACTATATGTATACGATCGCCATTAATATTTGTTTCCCTACTTATATCATTCCAGACGTACAGAATGAATGGACATTACAAATATTCTCTTTCACAACAACAGCAAGTAGTAGATATTCCCAAAAGCATAAATAAAAAGCAGGGTCACTCTGCTAATCGTTACGATCCTCTCACAGTATATGACATACAATTTAGTTTGTTTACTCTCTCAGACCGCTTCCATGTAGAACTTAACGTACACGCAGAATATAAACACACATTTCAATGAAAAAAGAAACTCTTTAACTCGTCTAACTCAAACCTTCATAGAATAGCCTAGTTACCGGAATAATCCATGTCCTCTAAGGGTTTATGTAGAGCTCATTCAAGCTAGCCAGTCACTAACGATCTGTCTTCTTTTTTTTATCACCAGCTCTAGAGTATGTTGCTTCCTACGGTGAAATCAGACGTGAACGGCACTGCACAGTCAAAACTACGTCACAAGCCAATGTTTCAATTCAGCAGGCAATTTCAAGCCGCGCGGCAGTGTTAATAGTAATCTCTCTGAGAGAGAGAGAGGGCTTATTCACAAAAATTGTCAAGTATTTTGAATTAGGGTTCTCGACATTCATCTCTTGTCGCTGGTCTTTTTAATATAATTTCTGTTCCAATAGTCATCAATTAAACCCGAAGCAAACGATTTTGGTCTCCAACGTCTAAGGAATTGATGTGAGATAATAAAACGGATTCGGTAGGGATAGACTGGATGCTAACTACTTGAGCGTGAAAAAGAAATCTTGTGAATGATAATTACTATACAACTGACATAGTTTTATAAAGGCAACAAAATTCGTTACAATGAATTTTTTACGCCGTTTGTTTTCATCCACGCCAGAATGGAATATTTCACAGAGAATATTTATTTTTTTAAATATGGAACAAAGGTCGAGTAATTTCCTTCATCATTGATACATATTTCACGGTCTTTTTATATTAACATTTCACAGGCTGTTTAAGCTTCACGTGTTTCGGTCTCTATAATGTAGTTGTAAGGTCTATTGCCACACTACAGTAGGCAGGAAGTATGAGGGAATGTAAAATGACAGGCGGAAGTAACGTGGTCTCACATGACAGACACTTATGTGACTGAAGCTAATTACCTGATTATCATGCATGTAGGCTAATATGTGTACGAACAAAATGACCATGTGATGTTAGGGAAGGTCATATTACTCTCATTGCTTCAACACTGAACAGACAGTGCAAGGCAAATCAGACACTTGATCAAGTGGTCGACAGAATTATTCGAGAGAGTTTGCTATAATCATACGAACGTTGCGGACTAGATATTGAAAGATTTCTTATTCCCGCAGAAACGGAGTGATTGTAGGCCTAACGGATGAGACAGTTAACTCAACAAAGACTTCTCATTTAAGATTACAACAGAGTAAGAATTAAGATTGGTGAATATTTGCAGGTTGAGAGGCGAGTGTCCGTCTCAAATGATGATGTAAAGCCTCTGCTTAAAGTAACTATAGCGTATATAGGTTCACATCATCGACGGTTTACATTACGAACTGGCTTCACTAAATGACATCATTTGATACATAGTCAGCAACCCCATAACAAGCCTTCACCATTGTTTGTAGTATAGTATCTTAATGTAATCAATATTTAGCCTATTACAAATAATTGCCATAGCAAAATTAGTGTTGATATAATCCAGACAAAATATAACTTGGTGGACCTTGTCCAGCAATTTACAATTATAAGAAAGACAAATATGAATATAACGACGACTAGAAAGACTGTTTTGTTCAGAAATGTTCATCAAATGTTCTCATAAATCTACCACAATTGTGAATTGTAAGCGTGTCATGAATGTTATGGTGACAAAGGCTGACCCACATAACATCAATATGTTCTCGACAACTCAGTTAAATACATGTCATATTGAGACAACATGTATCAAATCGATTATCGAATAATTTTCCTGCTGAACTTTTATTTCTTTACGAAACTGGCTGTGTGTATATATAGGCTATATTTGTACCCCACCAGTTGATGATTCAATCGCTGTTAATTACTCATGAACTATCCACGTTTTAACCTGGCTCTTTTTCTTTCTGGCTCGACTCAAGGGTACTTGATATCGACGGCTTGATATAGATCTCATAAAAGTCATGCATGATGTATATATGCTGGCACACCCACGTGTCATACTATTAACGTTTTAAATTCTGCAATCCCGCTTTCAGTATAGACTTGAATCAATTAAGACGGCGAGGGGCGAACAAAGTGCACGGTTTGTAACGAAACTATAAATAAGGTTTCGTGACATCAACGGTTAACAACTAGTGGCTTTATACTAAAATAACAAGTCAGGGCATGGCGTTTACATCGCATGATATAATGATATTATCAAACTACATACTTACGTATACGGTGAAACTGACGTTGTGCTATTAACTTTCGTACATTTAAGATCAATGTGTTCGAGATGAAAGAATTTTTTTGTCATAGACGAAAATAGACCAGAAAACAATATACTGTCTTTTTGTAAATTTAAAGCAAAAAGAGAGATGACAAAATGAATGGAGTGAAGAATAAACGATGGACTACCAATACCAGTATGTTAGTGTTATGGACTTGGATATAGGCGTTACACAGCGTTAAAGTTATACCCAAGGGCCACTGGTTACTCCTTATCCCTCCCTCCTCCTCCTCCCTCCCCCTCCCCCGCCTACACCAGTTGCTTGCACATAGGATTTCAATTGTTGGGGCCAAAGTTTTCCCCGACTGATTAAGGTATGAGGTTGTACTTTTTTGGATAGACCACATTCGAATGTTGGATTTAGGCTCATTGTAGCTGATGTAGGGGGCGAGGGAGGGGGAGGGGGAGGAGGGTTCTGGGGCCCACCCTAAGCAAAAATTCTAACAAAGTTCTAAACGTTAAATGGTGCTTTCTGAGGAATAAATGTAGGTCTACCTAATAAGATCTTAACAAAAGATTGTGCTAATGAATAGTCATAATAAACTCCAAACTTCCCCCAACTGTTTAAGATAGTCACCTGAATCTTAAACAGAGGCGAATAAAGGCGAATAAAGGATTATATAATGAATGAGGCTGTTGCCCTGGGGTCATTGAAGCTGTCTCCTATGTAGGGGGTGTGGGATCCTTCCCCTCATTTGTATGCATTCCGAGGCATATTTAGACTATAAGTAAGGTCTATAGAAGTGTATAGCCCTAAACGCATGGTTTACTAACAAATACTTTGTGTGAGGTTGCATAAAGGAGAGGGGATACAACCGTAGTAGTGGTCCTGTTCTTCTCCGACAGAATGCAATGAATCTCCAGACTGAACCAGCCCCCCCCCTTCTAAAGGTGGGGGCCATGTAGCAACCACATGGTTTCGATATGACACCACACCTACAGCGTAATACAGGCGCACTGGTGACCTATACCCATGATAAAAATGTTTTCAATTTCTCAGTCGCATAATAAAACCAAAGTACACATATTAGGCATGCTTTAAAGTTTGACACCGACAAATCAGCCTTAAAAATATATGTTTATGAATTAAGATATCGTCTCCGGTAATTATGAACGTGATTGGCAGATCCATTTTTAGAAAAGCTAGGTAAAATTAATTCCGTATGCTACTAATAAATTATAAAAAAACCAGTCATAATTGTTCTATATACCTGGCGTATATTTACCACCAAGGTTCTTCGTTCACAATTTCAGTTACTTTGTATACTACATAATGTCAAATGAGAAATATTTGAGGTATTTCAATAAAAATCCGGAGAAAAATATCCAGCCAAACATCGGGGCTAGATGTGTAATGATCGGGCAAAGTCTGGGTAAGCATAAAAGCAAACTCGAAAAAAGAGATGAAATATTTTGATAACTTGAAGAAAAAAAATTCGACCGCGTCTGTTCTTGTCAATCCGAACCTGAAATGTTACCTCGTTTTATCCAAGCTTCATCATGTACAAAGCGTCATCGAGTCTACCCTAGTTGCGTCTTCCGGTGACGTTTACATATTGAACGGCCACAAGAATTATTTCATAAAATCAGTAAATGCGAACTAAGTAGGCTATATACGAGTCCTGCTCTAGAATATTAATCATCACCATATTGTATATGATTTCAGTAGCGTGTTTGGCCTAAAGTGAAATCTCTTTCGGAATTCCATATAGTTTAACGACCAACAAAGGTTTCTGGAATATCCTCAAGGAAATTGAAGAAGACCTTTTTGTACGAAGATAAATAAAAGTATATAGCCTAGGCCTACCCGCAAAATAATATGGTTTTCAGCAATGATTATCAATGCACTCAATAAGTATGTTCCTCATTGGACTTCAACACGTGACAGGACTATAAATTTGTCAATGCAAACACAATGGATATCTGATTTATATTGACGTTCTTAATGCAAATCTAATCGTTTAAAGACCTGCAAAACAAAACGTTTACTTCCTTCGAATGAAGACAGGCTATCTGTACGTAACACTAAATTATACTCAAAAATAGACATTTTCTTCAAACAAACATGAGGTACTTCTGGGGTTAAATTCTGTTCAAGTAATTGCTTTGCAATCAGGTAGATGCGAAGTGGTAAGTATTGCACTAAAAGAATTGATTTCCTTTACAAAAAAAAATGAGAAGCAAAATCGCTATCCAACTCACTGAATTTTAAGAATTAAATATCGTGTACATACTATGTTATGGTTTAGTCATTTGAGTATTATTTTACTAAATGCTATGTTGCACTGACAGCTTGGATGTACACATCACTGAACTAAAGACAAAATATATATAGTGAACTGTAACTTATGATACGAAGACATACATTTGTAACACGTCTAAAGTAACTTACACAAACCTCCACCACATCCCCACCCACCCACCCACCCACTCAACCACAAAATAAATATCAGTTATCCTGTTTTCCTCCATTCTCTTTAAATAAGTAAGCATGTTTCACATCTCATCGGGTAAAGTTTTCTTCCATGATATCGCGTTGCATTTGCTGTCGTCACAGAAATAACTGATACAATGTTAACATCAGTACAGACATGCCTCTTGGAAACGTGGAATGAATAAACGGAACTTGTAAGACGGAACTACATGTGGTTGAAGCATATGCATTCTGATGTTGTGCATTTTCCGCTCCGATCTTGCAGTAATGGGTGTGGTGCAGGGGAATAGGGGGAAATGCTTGAAACGTCAAAGTATTTTCAGTCATCCTTACTCAACCAATACTCACGAGAGCTAAAACGCAAACTCTAGAAAGAAAGAAATATCCTACACGGATGCGAAACTTTGAGGATCGTTTCTCAGACATATCGTCTCAGTTAAGCACCAGACGCACTAACAAACTATACGTTGTTACATCCGATTGCATTTCTTCTGTTTAGAAATATACTGATCACAATACTCTTTTGCACTACAACCGTCAGTTGAAGGGTAATTGTATAACTTAAAGAGGGACTGGACTTCAACTTTTGAGGTGAATCCTGCTATCATGTACAACGAGGCGTTCTTTGGGTTCAAACGCAAAATCCCCTGTAATTTTACTTCTGTCAGCAATTATTTACCATAATTACTGATATACGGCTCCATAGATGTTGGTTGAACACAGTATCTAGGCTAAACCTATTTGCCTATATACGTCTAAATTGAATTCATCCAGCTTTAACAACGCTAGAATATATATATATTTTGTGTTATGGAACGCTTCAAAAGGTGTGACCTACTATGAGGATAGTTGTGAAGTTTGTCTTAAGTTACTGAAGTTTCGCGCATCTAAACAGTTATACAATACCAGATTGGTAAGGTAATTCTTTAAAGTATTAACGGGCTTCTCAAAATGTGGCGCTCTAAATTCGCCTGAGCAATTTAGCATTAAAGTCCCGTACAACTATTCGGACAGCATGCCGACAAAAATACAACCAATTCCTGGAATTGGTTTTTCTTGCAGTGTACCGTTTTTTTTTTCTGCATCGATGGAATTTGTGAACTCAACCTGCTTATTATAAGAAAGATGACGCTATTGGGACATTATAATTCACTTACCAGGGCAGAAAACCCTCCTAGACATTATTGAGACTTCAACAACGGATATTTAGTATATCTTTTGCAGTACTAACCAACCTGTAAGACGCTATTGAGCATGTAAAGACACGTGAACGTAATTCGATTTGAAAAAGGCTGTTGTGATACAAGCGTAAAGTAATTGTGGACGATACAGGCCAAATTCATAAATTGTTTAGAAATAAAGACCAATTCAGCACGATTGATAATATCCGATACGGATGCAGTTACTTAAGAACGATCATGAATAATCATACTTGACGATGTTACATGTCATTAAGAGACAAAACATGTTATTGCGAGCCACTACTTGAAGTGATTTTGTACTCTTATCCATGCATAGTTTGTCTGTGCTCGTGTATACGTGTACTCACGGTTTTGAACATGTTAAAATCTGGTATAGCTGAATAGTGGAAGAATAAGTCACTGCGTTCCCACTTATACTTATAGCGTTGTGCTCGCAGTCATACTCATAAAAGGTGTTTAGGAATTCGTGTATTCGTAACCATATTGTTGTATTGCGCCTTTTTGAGCCACATTTCAACATAGGCACTGCGGATACACCGTTATCACTGTTTTTATAAGTGCTCGTTACAGCTTAAGAAAATCAGTAGGCTATAACCTGTAACTTTAGCGGTAGAAGGAAATTATGTCATAATATGCTTAAGAAGTTTGGTTAAGCATTGTCCTCGATGGAGGATTTTCTTAGAGTCCCAATGTTAGACTGTTTTAAAAGTCTGCCAACGTGCGCTGAAAAATTCTCTTTAGTCGCTTTATGTTTGGAAGGAGAAATTCCCACCTTTCAAATGGATTGACTGTATATGAAATTTGACTGTTCTACAATGAACTACACTCCAAAGTCGAGGATATTAATGTGCATTAAAGTGGTTATTTATTTGGATACAAACAATAATAATATCGGTGATGTATAACACGCGCATATCCATCCGAAAGAGTGCTCAAGGCAGGAGGAAATATTGGACGATATAGCGTCCTTATAGCTCGTCACATCAGTTGCAATGTAGGTGGATAATTTCATGTTAGTGTTTAGATATACATAAGTCGTTATTACGGTATACAATCAGAACGTATCTCGGTGCAGATATATATGACAGCAAACAACAGTTGTTATTCAATGCTACTTGGATGGGTAATATC
>KN884976.1:64192-74598 GCA_000934455.1 Apostichopus parvimensis | reverse complement strand
CCATCCAAATATGACGATTACGAAAGTCTGTGACACTTTACGGACAAGTTCGATGATTTCCCAGTACCAGAAATTAGACTGGTAATTCTCATTAAGAAATCTCAACCACTTTGGTGAGTCATCATTGTTGTGTTCATCAAGCTCGCTGCTGCCATTTCGACGAGAATGTTTCCACAGCAGAAGATATAGAACTGCCGGAAGTGCAATAACATATATTGACGAACAGTACGAAGCGATTTGGAAACGACGATGGGTGGTCGTGTTACAGTTTATTGAGTAATCAGATCGCAATATGCTAATGTTATAAACACCAAACTCATCAAGAGAAAACGTGTCAGAAGTAGGGCCGTAAAGTGCAAAGGTAACGTTACAAGTGGATGTGTAAGTGACAAATAATATAAGAACCAGAAAGGTAAGAATATTATTTTGGTGAAGTTGCAAGCGGGAAGTAATATCGTCAACGTTTGCAGGACTCTTCTTTTCTGAAACTCTTGCGTGAAGTTTTACCGCACCAATAGCAAGAATGGCACAAGCCATTGAAAAGAATGGAAACATAGCGCCCAGAGTAAAAGCTGTGTACGGTGTTAGCTCAAATGCAGGCCAGAAACACTTAGGCTTAATCAGTATGCTTGAAATATTAAATTGCAAAACATCTAGCCATGCAGCAATGCTTCTAAAAAACTGAGGCCAAAAGATAACATCTATAGATTCCCAAAATTCTGCCATAATTTGATAAAATCCGAGAACTATTTTGGTCAAGGCCAACGTACTGTCTACAAGGGATCGAGACCGTCTTTTTTGATTACGATAAGTCTTGAACAGAAGAAAGAGGAAAAGAGCAAGAACGATCAAAATGAATGAAGATTCCAAAATGAAATATTTAAGAGCTGGACAAGGACGACAAAATCCAAATATAGGGAAGAATTCTTCGTCACAGTTTGTGCACATCCAACCAATGTAGCCTTCCGCACAATTTCCTGTGATTTGATCAACGTCATTAGCGCATCTATCGCTCTTCAAACATTTATGAGCTATGGGAAGAGATCCATTAAATCTCGTTGTATCGTTTTTGTACGAGTCATTAAATGTCAGTAGGTTTTCTACAAATCGTTTGTATTCGTCAATATTTGTGTAACTCCAGTTCCAGTAGTAGCCTTGGCCTATGGCCATGTAATCATTCTTGCAATGTACACCCTCCTGTGGACAAAGCTCACATTTATCAAAACGATCACGCCTGAAATAGTTATCCAAACATGAGCAAGCTCGAAATCCTGCCAATCCGTTCTTATTTGTTCCAGTGGGACAAACTTTACAGCTCAAAGGGTCTTTGCCTGAACCTAGCCTTACAAACGTTCCTTCAGTGCAATTTTTACAGTTTATGGACGTTCCATCCAAGGAGTATTGGCCAACTTGATCTTGATAGAAGCCACCTGTAAAAGATACGGAAAGACTTATTAAAATTAGAGTTCCATATGGCAATCATGTGTGACAAATAATGTTGAAGTTATAGCGAATGTCCTTTCATACTATACTTCTTATACAAAAACTGTTTTTCTTAGTTAGAGATATACGAGCCTTTGCAAAATTGTCTGTAAGTTGAAGAGTATTTACTGACAAGCATCAACACCAAAATACGAACAAACCATCACTTCATCCTCTTATAAATATCAAGCTAAAAAAAAGAACTGTGGACTCAATGTTTATAAGAAAAAAAAGGTTGCCAGAGGTTTACCAGTGACAGTACATACCACGTGGACAAGCCTGGCAAGTTTCGTCAGATACGCGTCCACCGTATGTGCCAGTTGGACAAGATGTACACTCTCGGAGATTATCCACCTTAGTTCCGATACAACTAAATCCTCTAGCCTGGAACCACTGGGCAGCGTCGTAGCTTATGTTCATTACCATTACAGTCGTTGGACGCAGACATGATCTAGAGCCAAATGGTGCAGACATTATGTATAAAAATGATATATTTTCATTCGCTTATTTAGGGAGACTACTATACTGTTCGTTTACACGAAACCACACTCCGCTGACAGTCGAATTTCAAATGCAAGGTGGGGGTTGCTACTAGGAGGTAACATAAAATGATTTCTTTGCATTCTAATATCATTGACAATCTTTGTAATAAATATCATTAATCCATTTATCAGTACAATGTTAATGAGTTAAATAACATTCTTCTTCTTAGCCATTAATCTCTATTTTGCTCGTATAGCACGTCACGGTGTACACATCAAGACGGGTTGAATCGTGCAGAGAAAAGACAATAGTAACTCTTCGATGTGTATTTAGGGATTGAAATTAATTATTAACAAGTATGCAATTGGTTTTTTTCAGAGCTGCGTTGAGTAACGGCTCCCTCCGGTACAACGTAAATAGTAGTAAAGCGGAAAGAGTCAATTCCACCGATTGTCACCAGAGGAAGGTACTAAGTCGTTCATTATTGCATAGTGGCATATTTTTTTACACTCATCAGCAATACCAAAATGGAGATAGTTGAATAAAACTGACACATTCAGTTGTTCCCGAATCGTGGGCATTGTAAGGTGTTCACAAGATAGATACCTATATATTTTAAAATGAATCGTAGTGAGAGTTATTGGAATATTTCAATGTTAGTCTTCAGCAACTACAAACTGTTATTTCGATAACAGTGTTAAGTCATAAGTGTATCGGCTAAATTAGTTTACAATCACAACAATTTAACAACTTTGTGTGTATGTTGGTTTCATAAGGCGAGACCAACGTACAACATCGCGACGTAAATCATTTACCTTTCACGTTGATTACCTATATATAAATACAGAAGTCCAATTGTAATGCAATATCGATGTGATAATTATTACGCAGTCAAATTGAATACAGATCTGCTGATCCCTGCGATTCAAATTAGAGATAAAAAAGAATTGAAATTACAATCCTGTGGATCCATATGCTGACGCAAAGAATGTTAGAAATGTATGGATGAGTAAATAATTAATAGCTGACAAAGTACATCTTGTCTTTTTACGTCCACGGGATACAGGACGAAGCGCAAAGTCGATATAAAATATATGAAAGGCTTGGAATGATAGGAAAATTAACTTACATGGTACCTCCGTCGATCATTTCATCAAGAACTGCTGCCGATAATCGACGGATGGGATTATCTTGTAAATGGCTGAAATAAACGTTAGATCAATTTGCTATTTCTTTACAATGAAATATGGATTCTGAGCTCATGAAACGTCGTGATTCTATCTCAATGTAATTTCAAAGATGTCAGTATATTTCAAGTAACATATCAGGTGTTTTTGGAGGCAAGGGTGTGGATGGAAAAGGTTACTGTGAAGGGATATGCTATTACTGTCAATGACCAAATTTAAAGAGTGATCCTTAGACCCACACGCACCCACACGCAACCCACACGACCTTTCCTTACTCGTAGTTACGCCGCTGCCCTAGTAAAGCTTCTATTTCAGATATCGATTCAAGTCGAGAGTTTTTAAGATAGTGCTTAATATCAGTGTCCATTGAAATTTGAATAGGCTGTGCAACCAAACTATTGCAATGTACCATTGTGTATACGACGCAATACGATGAAGTTGCTCCCATCTTGTCAAAATATATCATAGTTCTATATAGATACACCTATAGGCTATATATGAATTCTACTGTTTTAAAGCTGAGTAGTTGTCGAAACATGCAAGACATTATACGCATAAATCGCTATACATGTGCAGGGACAGCTCGTTGACTAACATAGTTTTCTTTATCGACAAAGGAGGTAATAAAGTGATGATGACAATGGAATAATTGAGTGATAGAATGGTAGACTTCTGTTTTATATGTTCAATATGTTTGTTATGTTCAATATGGAATATTTTCTGCTCTGATTCGTGCGTGCAAAGTTCTATATGGTATATACAGACACGCAGCTAGGTGTTGACGTCTCTGTTCAAAAGTAGGGACTTTCCCTCATTATTGAGAAAAAGTCAGCTGTGACAACACACTAACAAGGTGGTCGCTACTCGAGCTGATTTGATTTTTCGCAGTTATGTAGCATAAATAAACACATGTGTGTGTTCCTTAAATTGCTAAAACTTTTATACTCACATTTCTTTTAATGTAGAATTTCCTTTAATATTGCCGAATAATGGTTCCGTCAGGTATTCTATGTTGTTCTGAAAAAGATACCTGAAATATTTGGAAATATTAGTGCAATTGATACGACGTATAACCATTTAACATTTGAATCGTCACAACGTTTACTTAGGAGTACTAAATACATGTTTTGGGAACTTATTTTGTTTATCGGATGGTGGTTGGTTGGACGTCTGTTTGTTTGTTTCATCTTCCAACGACGAATAGTCTATTGTCTACCAAGAGAGCATTATAAAGAAGAATAGTTGAACACATATTTATTAGTATAAATAAAGTACAGAAATGTAACTGTAGTGAAAGCGCAAACGCCTTTTAAGAAAGCCCTAAAGTGTTGGTGAACCTTATGACCAGTTTTATAGCGGTGGCCTACACGAGCTTGCTCGATACTTTTCATTGTGTGAACTAATGCGTGTAATGTCATAGCGTTGTCGTTCACAATTTTCTGCTCATTCAAGTTTCATTATTTCGGGACGCTTTACGACTAGTTCAGACTGTTCCCATACGTGGCCAGTCGTTTTCTCTTCCGACCTTTCGTTTCTCCGTTATTTATATCTATATTTATATAGAACACAACTCTACTCACAGACTAGACAAAGATGTTGCAGCCAGTATAGATCCCGGTAGAGTTTTCAAGTTGTTGTCGTGGAGAAATCTGTTTAATCATTGTGTTAGGAAGAAAAAAATGTGCAGGTTGAAATGGTAGAAACGTAAACCTACTTAAATTCGTTATGTCTTATTCGAAGGGAATTAACGTTTAATGATAATCTGTCGCCTATTTGAGAACATACAATATATGCATACTGTGAATTTTCATGATGATTTCATTGAAGTATATTCGCACAAAATGATAACAATCACGTCGCTCACGAGCTGGTGCAGAGACATTCTAATTAAAGGAAGCAATTGTTAAATTACAAACATCTTTACACCATCATCCTTTAAGAGTACTTCTTAATGCGGGACTTCTGCAGCTAAAGAGAAAAGATCTGTTAATCTTTCTATTTCTGTTTTACCAAAGTTACACAACGACTCATCCAAGGGTACATAACTGTATCTCGTGTTACTTTCATGGCTCTGTTGAACTTAGCGCTGGACTATTTCATCTCGTCCAAAGTGAGGTTGTCAATGGTGTATTAGAGTCTTGTGATTTATTAAGCAACCTTAGAAGAAAAAACCGATACAACTGCTCATAAACATCCATCCCCGCATCGTATAACATAAATCTTTCATTCTTTATTTCGGATGAACTTAACGCTGGTCCACCATTTCTTCCCGCTCAAAGGTAGAACTGAAAGTAGATATTTTTAATTTAAAAGGATTCGTTCTGTTTCAAACATTTGACCAAAAAATGGTTGACTGAAACTGATCTATGGCAAATATATATTTAGATATCATTTGACAAGAGATGGTTGTCTGAAACTGATCTATGGCAAATATATATTTAGATAACCATCAGCATTACCAACATAAATGATAGAAATGCTTTTCAATGAAAAGTAATAAGCAACCCCTTATCGACCTACTTAAACATTGTATAAGAAACAGCCGTTTTATCGATGTGTCGTTTCATAATGCCAACAGGAAGTTTAACATCACGATAGTTTGAATTTCCCTTTCCTTCGTACTGTGTCGTGCACAATCACACCGAATACAGAGATAGTGTTAGAATGTTTTAGAACTATCATATGTATAGGAGAACTTACCCAAGGCTGTACTAGATTATTACATAGTGACTACCTAAAAGTTTCACAATATCGTTAATGATAACCTCAATTGTTAGCTACCATTTTATAAAGTTAACAAAGATTTTAATTTATAGTCTTATTTGGATCCTATCGAACGGGTCGCACCTAATTGGTATAAAGTTACAAAATATGTAACATGAATACAGAAAACCGGCCTTATCACAAACTTTAGTCTACCTAAAACATATTTCAATATGACGAGTCCATTTGCGAGTTTATAACGTTGGTAAGGGTTTTTATATTACTTCGAAATTTATTGTTAAGAGTATTAGCGATGCAGTCAGTATACATGGTCAATAAAAAACTGAGGCCCGTATGTCAGCTGTGGTTTATTTTCAATGCCGACCGCATCTTTAACACTCCTTCCGTTCTCTATGAAAGAAAAATTAATTTCTTTAACTCACAGATTTTGGAGATGGTTAAGATTGTCGAACAGTCCTCTCGGCAGAACTGTAAGCTTATTACCACATAGAAAGAGTGCTGTCATATGGTGACCTTTCTGATTAATCGTGAACAATTTAGCAGGAATTTCTTCCAAATCGTTGTCTCCGATGTCTCTGAAATGTTGAAGACACAAATCAATTTTATTTTTGCATTTAGGAATAGTTTCCGAAATCAAGCCTACACAGCCGCTCCCATGTGACACCTCAACACAGTTCCCATCTTTCTCACAAGAGAATATAATCTGGTAAGTTTATTAGTGTAATGAATGGAACAATTTTCTCTACTTTCAACGTTAATGAACCGACTGAACTTTGATGCAACAAAGGCTATCATCTGTGCTAATTGCAACAATGCCAATTCCATTAAGTATATCCACACATGCGTATACGCAACAGATAAGTTTAAGACTAGGTTCTTGTCGAGATTTACCGTACCTTTGTGGCCAAGCATTATTGGTTTTCTCCTGTAAGTTTCATCGCTTTAATATTTTCTAGTTAAAGGCAAATATAAGATGAGATACTTGGCCTAATTAGCCATGAAACTTACAAAACCATATTAACTGAAGTTGATTCAAACAGTCGTTCTGGTATCGTCTTCAGCTTGATAGATGACATATGTCTGTAAAACAGAACAGACGGCAGACTTTACAGGAATGATTTCATCAAATTATGAAACGAAAACGCAGATAGTGACTCACTATGATTCGTTAACTTAAACATTGGCTATGGTCAATGTCATTGTCATGGGAAAATAAGTTAGTGATTAACATAACTGATACGACAAGGTATTTTCGGTAGTGCTGTGAAATGAGACTTCATGAAGATGATGGGAACCAAAGGTCAATCTATTCTAGTGAAACTAGTCATTTAAAGTGAATCTTGATGGTTACAAGGTGTAAAACTGTTGTGTTTATTGATACCGTAACAACAACCATACACTCGCAGCAATGTAGCAACACCTCGTTTGACTCTTGTTATTGGAGTGGTTGTCGGTTAACTTACTAATTTCAAAACATCTCTTAACAATGAAAGAAGAAACAGCAGTATATCTTACATCGTTTCAATTCCTTGAATTGTGTGAAAGAAACTTTCCGGAATTTCAAACAAAGTGGTCCATTGTAAGTCACTGTGTACGAATAAAGGAAGAGATGGCTCAGTTTACATCAAGAAAATCGGTATTGTGTAATCAATTAAACATTCATTTTTGGCAAGTAAAGTCGTACGTGCAGGCTGTTTTTCCATTCCAGTCTCCTGGTTGTTTTTATTATTTAGGTTCTGTTGTTTATTTCTTTATCTGAAGGATACGTTTTTAAGCTAAAAACTGCACATGTTTCTGTGTGCATGGCATATCTTGTCTATCTTTCTACCTTTTTTCTTTTCAATTTGTAGCAAAGGGATTCGAGTTTATTTGAGCATATGTAAGATCAGAATGTTTGTGAACCTCCTTTGAGTGTATACACCTTTCATTTATTTTAATCTTGTTGAACTTTAATGATACAGGGGCACGTAAACATGATAACGTGATAAGGGAAACAATATTTATAGCTTGATGTGCAGTAAAGAAGATATATGGCGTAGCATGGGGTACGGAAAAGGGACAGTATTAAGATGCATGTAAGCAATATCTTAAGAAGGCCTGAGAGCCATGGATATAAATTTGGTTCACACTCATGTATATAAGAGTGCCACCAAAATTAAGATCTGGAGTACATTTAGATTCGTCTTTTATACTCATGATATGCAAATATTTTACACATCTCCTTCAGACGTCATTGGGACCAGAACTAAGTCTTGTTGTACGACTTCGATTCAACGATTTCGTTCCAAATAACATGTCATATGCAGTTACACATTTCAACCTTTGTATTGATACAATATGAGAGCGAATCCAACCAATATCCTGAAAAAGTACAGAGTCTTTGCATCACTGATATTGTTTCGATACACTCACATAATTGACTAAACCAAAGAAGATTTAACTGAATATGCAAACATTGTCTTAATTGTGGAGAATATGTGTCCAATTGAAGAAAGAAACAAAATCGAAAGCCATCATAACGTTATGATATCACATTTTCAAAATAAGTCCAAATATTACAATTGGCACCAATATTTCGTCATAAACGGTCTACAAAACTTTCACGGCTCGTATTATGACGTTGAGTGTCTTTTAACCCAGATCAAAAGGCCATGCAAGGTATAGGACTGCCGCGACACCTGGTTAACCTGATACCGTTATCTTTACCTCCGCTTTTAACGAATATTTACCTAAAATTATATTTTTGCGAAAAATTTTGTCGTCTATGTTTAACACACAAATACACGTAAGTTAATCCAAATATGTGTATTCTTTTACACAGAAATACTGAGTAGTAACAAAAAATGCATACTGTAGTCGAATGAGTTTAACACTCAAAATTTCCATTTACGCGTTTACCCCAAATTTAATACATTCTTGGTTTCACTTCTTGTAAGTGAATACACGTGAGTTTCTTAAAAAGGTATTTTTGTGGCGGGGAAACCTGATAATTGCGATGTTGTCAGAGAATATATCTCTGCCTTTTCACTGACCTCTTCTACTCTCAGCCAGTGGCGGAGCTAGGGTATTGGTCAGGGGGTGAGAATGGTCTGTAGGGGCGCTTTCGACACTATCTAAGCGGAGCGCCACCACAGGTTGGCGCGGAGCGTACATAAATTTTTTGAGTAAAGATACTCCCTAGATAGCCGGAAATGACACTTCCGGGCCTTGCTAATTTGCTGATAAACGAAGAATATATAGGTGTCATCGCCATTTTGTCAGAAAATTACACCAACAAAATGAGACAAATGTCAATAGGTAGATAATAATCGCGAATAAGTAAAAAGTGGTAAAAAGCTGAAAAGGGCGCCAGCAGTCCATTTGAGTCCGTCAGGGGGGGGGACCGCCCCTGACTGTATGGACGCCCCGCCACTGCTCTCAGCGGATCTACTTTAAACTGTCTCATACCCACAGGTTTGTTCCGTTCCAAGAATTATTCCAAGATATGAAATGATGTTCAAGGTGGATGATCTTTAAGGAGATTTACATTTGATAATGGAGGGACTTTCACAGCCATTATACGTTTGGTATACAGGTGATAGATCACCAATCAAAATAAAGCTGGCAGATGTCGTGTTTACTTACAAATGCATCAACCCGGTACAATTTCGTAGAAGAGTTGAAGGTAGTTTGTCAGATGAGATCGACCTAAGTGAAAAACATAATAGCACGTTGGCATAAGGAATATTTTAATTTACGTATATCTTTGCTTTACCTTATGCACTTTCAGGTAATACTCTGCTTAAAGTTGATAGTCTGCCAAACGTTTGCCAAAAAAAACCCATTAAAAGACAGTTACGCCATAGTTCATAATAAGATCTATGAAGCTACCTGAGATGCAAAATGGAAAATATGCCAGTAATGGAAATATGCAAATAATGGGTGATAATGGAGGGGCTTCGTTCGCTATATAGAATTTATCATAGGGTGTTCAATCTCTTAGCATTATCACAATTGTATTTGCAAACCTTGACATTTTGTATTGTATTGTAAACCAGCGTACCTCTGCAGACAGTCCGTTTTTATTTTACTATCGTAACCCCTGTACTGTCTACGGGTACGGGTTTAATAGTGGACATTGCGTTTGCGTGGACGTCCGTGGCAGCACTGGGGTAAGGGGGTATAGTTGTCAGTAAGTATATTTATACTATTGTAAAGGTCATTTGGAATCATGAAGAAATCATATCGTTTTTGACATCATGATATCGCTGAGTAACAGTTTTGTGGAAACCGTCTATTTAATATATTTACATCTACACAGTGAAACGAGAAATTCGATTTGTAACTCTTCGCTATTGGCTGCGACATTAGCTACGAAAAGCTGCTGATAACAGTTAGATGCAAGAGAATCAATACTTGGTAAGTTAGTTTTCTTATTTATTTCTTACCTTGTTTACATTCGTTTTCAATATTTTTGATATAAACGAGTACCAGTTAAATTGCTTCTTGTAATTAAGCTGACGTGTTAACATAATAACGGAGGCTTTAAAC
>KN884976.1:19118-37061 GCA_000934455.1 Apostichopus parvimensis | reverse complement strand
CAATATGATAAAGTAGTCAGCTTAAAAATAACATATGACTTTGTAAAATGGCATTGACTGAAGAGCAATATATGAAGTGTTTTGTGTTGGTATATGATATATACCTGCTATATTTCACAACGGAAAGTATAGAGTTAATGCACATCTGAATCCTAGCATAAATGTTGGAACACTGCAGGAATTTCTCAGACAACAAAATATACTTTATCCACAATTCAAAATGTGGACAAATGTTCTGTTAAATTATTTTTGTTTTAATCTGAAAAATATCATTGGAGGAAAGATATCAAAGGGAAATTCTTATCGCATTTGATGACTTCTCATTTTGTGAATAGTCACAGATTTCTTCTACTTTTAACAACATTATGAAGTCTGTACAAAGATTAATATGTACGGTGTTCAAATCCATGTAATACTTTACATTTGTATCCTCCTTCAACAGTACATGAAAGTGATATTCTGACTATGTACTGTGTCCTCAGAGTCACTTGCCATACATGTATGTTACTAACTGACTAAGAGTGTACTCAGAGTGACTCAGAGTCACGTCCCATACATCTATGTTACTAACTGACTGACAGTGTACTGTGTCGTCGGAGTCACTACCCATACATGTATGTTACTGACTGACTTACAGTGTACTGTCCTCGGAGCCACTACCCATACATATATGTAACTGACTGACTAACAGTGTACTGTGTCCTCGGAGTCACTTCCCATACATGCATGTTACGAACTGACTAACAGTGTACTGTGTCCTCGGAGCCACTACCCATACATGTATATAACTAACTGACTAACAGTGTACTGTGTCCTCAGAGCCACTACCCATACATGCATGTTACTAACTGACTTACAGTGTACTGTGTCCTCGGAGCCACTACCCATACATGCATGTTACTAACTGACTTACAGTGTACTGTGTCCTCAGAGTCACGTCCCATACATGAATGTTACTAACTGACTAACAGTGTACTGTGTCCTCAGAGTCACATCCCATACATATATGTACCTAATACAGTGTACTGTAACTTGTCATTTACTGTTATTCATTGGGTTAACTGACTCACTAAATTTCTGAAAGTGTCCTACAGATAAGAGATAAAGAGCTCGTAAAAAAAAGTAAACAAATTAAAAGTTATTGATTTGACTCATAGGGGGAGAGTAAACAGATTGTAAAGAGGTCAGAGAAAGGTACTGTATGGTACAGCTTGCTTCCCAGTCAATAAAGAGCTGATCAAAGTACAACTTTGAGATAGACCAGATGTAAAACGTGATGTAACACACGTGCACCTACAAGCACCTCTTGTTAACCTTTTCGACTTGCTTCTTGTTTTGTTTTTTGGCTGAATTTAGTCTCTAATTCTTTTCTTAGTAGAAGAATGCTCTTAGAATTATTACATCAACATTAGTTTTAATATCTTGTTATATATATATTCACAAAATAAATAATCGGCAATTTTATACGAAGGGAATTTCTTTTGATTAATGCTTTTGATCATTATTTTCAAGTTACAGTAGTATATAACAAAAAGATGAACAACCTGTCCCAGACCAACCATACCGTTTTCCCCGCCCCCACCCCTTTTTCTTGAGGAACATGGGCTGGGGAGAAAGTTGTTGTAGAAACTGGCATACTTGAAACTTGCCAGAAACCCTGAACAAATTTACAGTTCGGGTTTCTATCTCAAGATTTACGTAATCTCAATGACTTTAAATTATAACACATTTGCTAGCCTGTAGATGTGGTCTTCATGTCCTACATTTTTCTAATACCTGACAACGATCACAAATGGTCAACTTACTTCTGGTCTGACCCTTTTTAGTTCTACTATTTACTACCACCTTTGTATCAAGATTCCTCATCGAATCATTTAAATGTCAAAGATGACCAGATTTTAAATGTTACAGAATGACTTGAAGATTTGAAAGTCCATAAATATGAATCCCTTTTTTCTAGTATATACTCATAATTTGGAGCCAGAATTACTGTTCAAACAATTACACGAAGAAAACTAAGTTGTTTGATTCAGACTCACATCACCGGCCAAATCACAGGTTTTAAAGACCTGGACATTAGTTTTGGAAACTTTTCGAAAAAAGACGTATCTTGTGATCAATATTATCCTTTACATCATATTCAAAAAACAGGGAGGGATTGCTGCTATGGTAGACCAAGAACTGAAGATTACATGAAACTGACTACTTAGAAATCTTAGTAGCCGCTCAATGAAGATGGCACTCCAAGGCTACCGTATGGGCTGATTCATTGTACCATCACAGTGGATAACTGATGATATAGGAAACTGGAAAATACATTATTGCAACATGACACAGGGAAGGCATCCTTCCTGTAGTCTACAGCCAAATTTTAAACAAGCTTGTGAAGTTGTCTTTCTCTTCCAAGATCATTTTAAATGTCAAATTTGTCAAACCTGAAATAGCATGAGGGTTTGACAAGAATAGCTTTAACATTATAGTCACAGTTAAAACATTACACAATTTTTGACACAAGTTTCCTTTAACTATGAAAAGCTTTTTCACCAAGTTGGAAATACTTCTACTGGATACCTCTCCTTATCTCTCATTAGATGAAGGTTCAATCCCAATATTGGTGTGCATCAATTATCACTACAGTGACTGCCCCAAACACAAAGTTGGTCATGTCACTTGATCTGGAAGCAAATTTACAACACCTACAGCACCTTAAACAATAAAACACTTTTACAGTTCCCTTTCTGTTACAAGTTCATAACACAATTATGTATGGAAAAAGTGGTTCCCTTCCAACCTTATCCTTTTAAATTATTTCACTGAATAAATGGATACTGACCTATGACCCCCCCTCTCTCTCTCTCTCTCTGAGAAGGTGAGAGGTTAACGTCTTAACCTCTCAATCACTAATTCTGATTTTTCACAAACAGTGTAGAAATTGACTGCCAAAGTTCACCAGTATGCATAGAATATGTTCTTCTCTTTCGTCAATCAAAAAGTGAAGTTTTGTCTGGACAATCCTCTTAAAAGATAACAAAATTTACCCACAAATATGCTTAAAGTTGAATAATAGTCAGTCAGATTCACTTCAGCAAGCACCTTACAGTAGTTAGCATCTTTTTTTTCAAGCAGTTTTCCACTCTGAGTTTTCTTACAAAGTGTAACTTCAACACACTCTCTACAATACCTATTTGTTTTTTTAATTATTAAGCCCCCCTTCAAGTTCCCTAATTGGAGGAAGTAATTAGATATAATTATTGCAATGTTTCAGTTTAGATGTTGAAGGTGACTCGTTAAAAAGTCAAAACTTTAAAGCATATATGACTTGTCAGTATATTGCTTCAAATTAAGTTCTTTCTAGTTTTATATTCCCAACTTGAAATGCAATTTCCAAACATTCTCCCGCCCCCCCTCCATGGCCCCTACCGGATCCCTGCTTTTGCTTTTGCTTTCTTTGTTTATTTGGAGTTTGTCAAAATGATACAGTATGCAGCATGTTTAAAACAGTACAGTCAACCATACTGTATATAATAGACTAACAGCTAGCTTGACAAGATGTAATTACCTCTTGACAGATGAACACAACTGGATTAAAGGGTTACTCCAAAGGATGTACATCGTATTTATACCCTATCCGGGTAATACCGTTCTTTGATGGGTACAGAATGTGTAGTATTGTGATGCAGTCACCCACGAAGACACAACGTTCTTCGAGTGAAGATCAATCCACGATCATTTATGCATCTGACACATATTTTGAACCAACGTCATCACAGAAATAAATAATGCGGATCAAAACTTTGTCAAAACCCCATTTAAGTTGCTCCAAAGAAACTAGACATTCCAAATGCAGGACGATGAAAACCTTCAGAAATAGCTGCCTTTGTTTTCCACAAAAGAGCAGCCTCGACTCAGGATCTTTAATAATATTACAGAAACATTCTCCAGTGTCACATTATCTGATCAGATTGTAAAATCATTCTGACTGGTAAAATGCTTTTATATGTATAGTACAGATATCTAATATGTTATCAAAAGTATATGTGATCAATGTACTGGTGTACTGGTTGAAATTACATTCATTTTAAGACTACACAGTACACCAAATTCCATCACCTGTCATAACAAACTATCCGTAGTGAGCAATTCATCTGCAATTATTGACTGAAATTGCTCTTTCCACATCACTGCCGCTTAAAAACGTGGAATATTGCGAACACGGTATTGATCTATTGATTACCAAGTTATGCTAGACTTAAAAATGATCAATGTTTACAGAGAAAGAGAGAGTTTATGATATCGTGTGTGTGTGTGGGTGTGTGTGAGTACGTACTTCACATGACACACTAATTAAAAAACTGCATTTGTGGGAAAAATTTTCAATGGTTGATAGCAATTGACAACCGACCACAGCAAATATCAAGCGCGTGGCCTGAATCGGGCCACAAAATTATTCAGAGCTGATGTACCATAAATTCATAAATTGTGAGCAAAAGCTTCCTTGCCAAATTATTCACAACTTCCTTTATGATCACTGCACCCTTGTTTTGAACACATACAACTCTATTAGACAATGCTGAGGAAGGTTTAATGATCTGCCTGAGCCATCACCTTACACTGATATGAATTTCTTTTTGGCTACACAGTCATTTCAAATTTGCCTTTCTTTTCAAGTTTGTACTACAATAGATATTGTTGATTACTGTTCTCAGCTAACGAGTTACTAACTTTTGATGATTAAACAGGATACATATCCAGGTTCATTTGCCTACAGACAGTTCAGAACAATTCCCTGGTTTCCCTCCAAGTGCAAGAATTAACACTAGCATGGATCTACATTTTTTCCAAAATTTCAAGGAAAAAGCCAGAAACATAGAAATGGTTATATGGAAAGCATAGTTTAGACAGATATGAAACTGGAAGCATCCTTCTTTATAGACAAGACAGCAATGGAAAAAAAAAACGCTTGTCAATGATTTAAAAAAACAGAAGAGTTATAAAAAGGTTGATTACTGCAAGATATTCCAATTGCTGGATTTTTACACAAATTGTACATATAATTTAAACAGACCTCACGTTCCCTTATCATAATTAATAACAAAATCTAATTCTTTAAAGCAGACTGAAGATGGACGCTGTCAAAGATCCCCCAATACAGTTAAACACCACCATCTCTACATAGATGGACTTTCAAAGATCCCATACAATTTAACACCACCATCTCTACATTTTTACCCCATCCTCTGAGTATATGACAGATGCAACCTCAACTGAAGTTGTTGAAAAGAGCAAATCAAGTCAAAAATGGGTCAAAAGGATAAGGGATTACCAAAGATACCATCCTCAACTGGCATTAAGTTTCATCTTCCTCTGAGCCGCCATCTTTGTTTCTGGATCCGTTGTTAAGGAGTTTTATTTCAATCTCCTCCTCGTCCATGTCCATGTCCATTCGGTGATACTTGACTGCCGCTTTCCCTGTCACCTTCAAGACGATATTGGTACTGGCGAATACCACCACCAGGATGAACATGTCCACCACGAGATGCCATGTGAAGGACGCCGTCGTCAGCATCGAGTTCCCCATGCTTTCCTGATCCCATTCTTTGCCACCTGGTGGCAGGTACAACACAAAACCGACCTGCCAGAACCAAGTGCCCTGCCACAGCGTACAGAGGACCCTCATGTGAAAGAATAACTTCTCCTTGGGTTTTAGGACTTCTAAGAAAGCTGAAAATGCGCATGACCAAATGGCGATGACCAGGAGGTTATGGATTAAAATATCCAGGTGCTCCCGGCCATGGGTGTGGTAAAAGAAGAGCAGACCTTCTATGAAATATGCCAGAGCTCCAAGTGGTTTTTCGTAGTATTTGACATCTGGCAACACAGTGCCCCCCACCACTTTGGTGGCTCCGTAGATGCCAAAGTACGTGTACATGGTGACGTGCTGCCATTCCACGGCATTCTTGAATTCCCCGTCAGAACCAAACATTGTCCACTTAGGAGCAGGGTAGCTCATTTCTCCGATCCATCCCAAGACGGCAAAAAATGTGATGACGATGCCCTCCACTGGCAACCTGTGCAGCAGTCGAAGTATCCTACCTTGGGGTTTGACCCTGCCATTGTCAAGAGCGATTTGATTGTAGGCATACTGAATCATCCACCAGAGAGAGAAGACGATGAAGAAGAATCCTGGTGCAGCGTGGCCAATAAAGGTGCCCATAGTGATTGCAGTCGCCCCGGAGGTGGTGTGCGATCAAGAGTTAAACAGTTCAAAGCTGTAGATATATCAATAAAACAGAAACATTAATTAGAGACATTACTTGTAACACTTTATACAGTACACTGATCTTATTAGCCATACATGTACAGTATGAATACGTGTCTTTTGCCAAAGACTCAAAATAAGGCAATTTTCATCAACAACAGAAAATTCTCACTGTCTTCAAAATACTACATAGTTAGCCTTTACTTGTACTATATATGACACACTAGCTTACATGTGCACACTGATCTCAGCAAGTTTCTGAACTTCACGAGGTCTGATAATTACATAGTTTCAGCTTAATTTACAATGAATATACTGTAGCAGGGCTCGAAATAACTGACGGCACAGACGCCAAAATGCCGTCGTGCCCTTGCTGTTTGCCGTGGTACCCCTGAAAAATACACCTCGCCGACGACAAAAGTTTGCCGTCATGCCCTTTACGATTTGCCGTCGGTGCCCTGTGAATTGCGAGTATTACACTAAGTTACACTATAGAGTAACCCCAAAATACTGGGGACATTTTGTTTGATTCATCTTTCGTATAATGCAGTATCTTGATTCCTTTTCTTTTTTTTTCCTTCTTCCTCTTCTTGTTTAAAAACGTCCTCATGAGTTTCGCTTGACACCTGTATAAGTTATACATACATTACAAACATTAATGTCGTTTAGTTCTTCCTTCAATCAAGCTTCTTGGGTGAGTTATTTACAATTGAAACCTTAAATTGTGATGAATGTAAATTACCCCTGACATGGTATTGCCATTTATACAGTAGAACAAGTTATTAATTTCAACATTTTTTTTTCACAGTATTACTTAACCAGAAAGTGGAAAAACAGAAGCAATTTTGGAAGCAATTCAAGCAACAGCTGAAGATGTGGGCCTTTCCCTTGAAAGAAGTTGCATTGCCATGGCAGCAGATGGGGCATCAGTCAAATTTTGGATCACACAGTGGTGTGATGATACGAATGCAGAACAAGGTTACATGGATGTTGAAAGTTCACTGTGTTGCACACAAACTTGAGTTGGCACTGAATAATGCAGTCAAAGGATCTTTATACTACACTCAGGTAATTCAAGAGCATGTGTTGATGTGTGTTTGCCTCAATTGTCATTGCCATAGATTTTGTTTATGAAATGCCAAATATTTATAGAAAGAAACAAAAACTTTTCTAGACTTTTTTTTTGGGGGGGGGGGCACAGGAATACAGCTGACCTGCTACATTGATGACCAGTGCCGTTTCCACATTTTGTCTCGGGCTCTCAGCTACATTAATGTTTTAAAGACGAGGGCTATTATTAAATATTACCCTTTTTATTCCCACCCAGATTGATGATCTCATGATGAACTTTGAATATATGTACCATCGGCGGTCAGCAAAGAAATGGAATGAACTGAAAGCTATCGCTGAAATACTCGGCGAGGATATATAAGCCAGTTCGAGCCCAAGGCACTTGTTGGATTGACCACAGGAGCAAGGCCCTTAGAACCCTTGACAGAGATTATGTCTGTCAAGTGTCCCACTTCCAGGACGTTGCCTCTGGAACCAGGACGGATATCACGGCAGGTGATGTGGCCAAGGTGAAGGGTTACCTTAAGAGGATGATAGCACATGAGTTTGTTCTCCATCTGGCATTCTACCAGGATTTATCTGATGACTTGGCAGAACTATCCATTTCCCTACAGGCTGACAACTTGGCACTATCTGCATTACGTGCAAATATTGAGGCAACCACTGTTGAGTTACGCAGGAATCTAAACAATCCTGGCCCAAGACTACGGAAAGGTGTCGAAGAAGTTACCAAGGAAAGAAACTGAAAGTTTCGTGGGCATCATCTAACAACAACACCTGAGACACACTTGAATGCTTCAGTAACAGTTCAAGAGAAGTTTTGACTAACATCCTGAAGTACATTGATGCACGCTTTCAGAACTTCACGCAAGACAAAGTCCTTCATGCAGCAGATAGCTTGGACCCTGCAAACATACCAGTGGACACTTCTATCTTACCCTGACTATGGAAATGATCAAGTTTAGAAGAGTTAGTTGACCATTTTCATGACATTTTGGTTCCAAATGGATGTAACCTGGAGGCCATTCAAATGGAGTGGACAAAAACTAAAGTTTGACTTGGCCAGAAGTCAGAGATAATCAAAGGAGGCTAGGGGTCATTCTTTCAATTCTACATTGTGGGAACAAATACTCAAGCAAAAATTGGAGCATTTTCCCAACAAATAAAACTGTAAATAAAACTTTCGTTCTGAAATAAAAAACTAACAACTTGTAGTCTGATCCTTGTATTTATTTAATTATTCATTATAATTTAATGGCCTGATTAGAAACTTTTACTGTTCCAAAATGAGGTAAGAATTGCGTGATCAAAGAATTCCTGTCAGTGCCCTCACACAAATTAATTTTTGCCATCATGCCCTTCCCATATTGCCATCATGCCCTTCGCAATTGGAAATTACCAATGGCATTTTTGCCGTGCCCTTTTTGAAGCTTATGTCAAACCCTGCTGTAGAAAGTTGGATACTTGGCATTACAGGAGTCACAAAGGTATGAAAAAGTTCTGTACACAATAGAGTTGGGTGTACTTTACAGCACTATCCCAAGGTTAACAGAGACAGAGTGCATACATACTTTAAACCTAGATCAGGGAGTTCCATATCAACTCCCTGCCTAGATTATACGCTCAACTTGAAGGTGGTTACTCAAGCAGATCCTATGTTCTTAGAAAATGATGCTATGGTAGATAGGTAAGCATAGGTTTATAACACAGGTAACAAAGGAGGAGTGAAGTAAATATAAAGGAGATTAAAATGCTAGATGCAAAGTGGGCAAATTGCTAAGTATGTCAGTGCAAATAAGTATTACAGTAAGCAGTTTTTGTGCACAGGTACCAAAGTATTTTTTTTTTCTTTTTGTTAAGGGTACTTTTGAGCCTTCACAAGTGCTATCACTAAATTATTCCCTGTAAACAGTTACTTTATTACAGGAACTGGAAGCATAGAATAGTAGCCTATTACTGTACAGACCAGTGGTGGAGCTAGGGGTATTGGTCAGATGGGGTGGGAAGGGTCTGTAGGGGCGCTTTCAACACTATCTAAGCGGAGCGCCACCACAGGTTGGCGCGGAGCGTACAGAAATTTTTGGAGTAAAGATACCCCCTAGATAGCAGGAAATGACCCTTTCCGGGCCTTGCTAATTTGCAGATAAACGAAGAATAAATAGGTGTCATTGCCATTTTGTCAGAAAGTTACACCAACAAAATGTGACAAATGTCAAGAGTTAGATGAAAGCACAATAAAAAAGTCAATAATCGCGATTAAGTAAAAAGTAGTAAAAAGCTGAAAAGGGCGCCAGCAGTCCATTTGAGTCTGTCAGGGGGGGCATCCGCCCCCCCCCCCCTGACTGTATGGACGCTCCGCCACTGGTACAGACTGCCAACATTAAAATGAGGGTTAAAACTGACATTAGGACTACAGCATGTACAGTATGACTCTTGAGGCTACTGTATGAGCCCAAGCTTGATGTACTGTACTGTACTAATTGATATACAGTTTTGTGTTATTTTGGCTTTCACTCATTCTACTCCTACTCCAGACATAACACTTTTAGTACTGCTGATGGTTTTTATTACTCACAAAAAAAAGTCTTCTACAAGCTAGATTCAAACACTAAACATTACTATGTACTATAATTTACTATGTACTACTGTATACTGTACATTTAAAGAAATACTATTCTGGTGGCTGAAGTTATTTGCTTCATGAATATATGCTGAAACTTCATGCATTTATATTGGTGGAAACCACACCCTCATAGCATTTTGTATGGCAAAGATATGATTTTTTGGGCTTTCACTCATTCTACTCCAGACATATATAACACTTTCAGTACTGCTGAAATATGCTGAAACTTCATGCATCTATTGGTGGAAACCACACCCTCATAGCATTTTGTATGGCAAAGATATGATTTTTTGGGCTTTCACTCATTCTACTCCAGACATATATAACACTTTCAGTACTGCTGAAATATGCTGAAACTTCATGCATCTATTGGTGGAAACCACACCCTCATAGCATTTTGTATGGCAAAGATATGATTTTTTTTGGCTTTCACTCATTCTACTCCAGACATATATAACACTTTCAGTACTGCTGAAATATATGCTGAAACTTCATGCATCTATTGGTGGAAACCACACCCTCATAGCATTTTGTATGGCAAAGATATGATTTTTTTTCTTTAAATTTTGGTGGTATTTTGTCAATCCATCTGGCAACAGCAGAAGAAATGATGTCAACAAACCAGAAACTGTTTTTGTTTTTTTCCTCCATAACATTTTAACTAGATTATTCACAGCTCTAGGAAAAGAATATTTTCAACAAATAAAATTGCATTTTGATGAGCCTTGACAACTATGTAACATTACAAATTAATTCAGTTTGAAGGATAAATCAACAGGAAGATTACCTGTAGGAAAGTAGAGTAAAGCCTTTGAAGAAAACATTTGCTGTTACAACATCACAGACCACCTACTGTGATCCATTGCAGAGAAGATAATAGCATTATCTGCCACTGGAATATATATATAAATCCTTTTAATATATAAGTATCTTTAAATATCAAATGCTTGCAGTTGCAGACAGAGCTTTTGATTTTTATACTTGATGTTAATAATGTGCAGAAACACATCCATGGTATGCCATTGCAGTTTATACAGACACAGCTTTTGATGTTCATACTTGATGTTCATACTGTGCAGAAACACATCATCCATGGTATGCCATTTAGGAAAGATGCGTAAATCAATGAATGCATGACACACCGATATTCTGACTTTCCTAAAGTGATTCCATGCTTACCAAAAATGGAAAAAACATAACATAATATTTGATCTTCAGTTTTCTTGATTTTGTCCACATACCGCTGGTGTTTAATGACGGCAAATGAAAGTGATAGTTGTTAAACACTAATGCAAACGACCTAAAAACGGCAACATTTGAGAGCATTTTTGAAGGAACGGTTCTCATATAAGAGCTTTAGTAGACCACGCCTAGATGTGAGTTTAGTTTAAAGAATATACAACACTTAAAAGGCGATGGTGTCACCGATGCAAAAAATGCATACTACTCAAGTTTTAGTTTTAGATTCCAAATTTGAGTTCAAATGTTTCATTGGAAGCCCATCCAATGTGAAGTTAAATCCATAAACCTTTGTGGGCTTCTCCCATATTAATGGGTCATAAAAAATAACTGCCTCATGTCCTGTATTTATTTTTTTAACTTCATGGTCACATTGTCAAATGCATTGGTTAGGTATGTATACTGCATACATAAACAATTCACACTAATCCTGTTAGACTGTACTGTACTAGTAGTGATACCGACTTTCTTCTCCACGAAATTCTTCCTCTACATTTGGTTTTATCATCGGACAAATATTTTCATATCACAGGACGTTGGAAGCAAGATTATTGCTGAAGTGAATATACAATAATGATGGTAAGTCAATGTTCCTTCAATCAGTTTCACTGAACATCAGTTGGAACTTAGGCTAACTGTTAGTAGCCTACAGTAGGTCTTAGTATAATATTAGTAGCCTAGTCAGAGACCTACTGTAGTTCTAATAAGGTTGTAAATGCTATTAGGCCTTGTCAGAGAGAGGTTGTGAAGATCTGATCAATGGTCTGTGATACCATGTGTAGTATTATATATGACCATAAGTTTGGTTTTGTCCATTTATTATTATTGTCACAAGTCTGATAGTTGCATCGACAATCAGCTGTTCTTCGGGAAAGGAGAGCTTCATTGGTACTGAATATGCATAACAGTGAACTCTATCATTGGCTTGTTTAAATCAAGAGGAATGGTGTAACAGAAAACATGAATGAAATCTGTCTTCAGCGGATAAATTTTTGGATATTTTTATATTTAATTTCTTAAACTCTCTCATTGTTCATGGTTTGTCAGATAAGCAGCTTAAACGAAGTTCCATGTTTTTAAAATGAACAGCTTTATGTATAAATTCCTTTCTTCCAAACACACAGAATCACTTTAATAGCTCCCTAGGAAGACACATGTACACCCAGGTCTCTTATCTGTACTTGTTCAGTATATTGTAAGAGCTCTTGAGTTTCTTGATTTCTGTCTCAATTAACCACTCAATTAACCACTACATGGTATCACTGTAATAAGCTCTGGGATGGAACTGTTTAGAACAACAGTTCCTGTGCAAATTAATTGTTCCTGTCAACGAAAGCAAGATATGGTGTCCATCTACTTATTCATATCAAACATAATAGATTAATTTGCACACCTACTTACTTACCAACTCCCAAGAGGACTTTGATTAAATTGTCATGAGAGTGCATGGGTCAGTTCACAGTGTACAATCTGACCATGAGCTGTATTATAGGTTTATGAAGACATCTTTCTGTTTCTCTTTCTATTTTCAGGATATATAAGGAATATAAATTGTGAGGGAAACAAGATTGCACTTAGCAGGATGAAAGAATCCCTCACCGATAACGATATTAACGACCTGTCATACATAACTGCAGTAGCTTTCAAGACTATCCTAACTACAGGCAAGTTATGCTGCATCTTAAAAGTACTGTAATGGAGAAACATCAACATTTTTAAATTTTCCAATGTTGCTTAATTTGGATGTGAGTCATACTAGTTAACATGAAAAAAAAAAATTGAGAAGCTAAATGTTTTTAAATCGAGTGGAATCATTAATTTCCAATTTCACAATGTTCACTCAATTGATGAGAAACTCCTTTTACAACTAGCTCAATTCTTATTGGACAATCAAATCTTATTTCATTAATACTGGGTAAGTAGTTGCTGCCACATACAATGTATAAACAGCTTACAAAACCGCACAACCTCATTAAGCATTTGGTAACTAATTTACACAATTTAACAAACTATCCTTTTGAATTAATTTAAAGAGTAAAGACTCCATTAAATTGATCAATCAAAGACTCATTTCCTGAACTGTGCAACAAATGAAAGTTGAGTGCTGTACTTCATCAATGAAGTCATTTCAAACATTTTGTGTCCTAGACAGTATTAATCACACATCAAGCTTTCAGTAGTGTTCTTCACTATTTGAAATCAAACTTGCCTAGTCATGCTAATCTACTGTATGGACAGTATTGTTAGTCCTGATTATATAAGCCATGTATACATGTATCTAATAACATCAAAAAGTGTTCAAAACCAACTCAACGTGCTGTTTTACATCTTCGAACTATACAGTAGTACTTAACGTAAGGGGAAACTCTGTACTATGGCCTTGATCACATTTTAGTACGTAAGGGATTTCAGGATCTTTTCCTCAGTGGAGGTATATGAAGCTGACCCCCCATACCCCCCACCCGACCCCGATGTGTCCATACTTAAGAACGGGCAGTCTGATCCTGAGAACAAAATTCACACTACGAAGTTCGTGATCACACTTGCTGTATCGGTTACCCAAGTTGCATTCTTTAAATGTGAACAAGGCTTGTTTAATGATCATTTTCATACAGTATCAATCTACTGTACTATTTGACAGAGGAGCACAGTCCGAGGGGAAGGGGGACTGGTGGTGATGGTCTGCTTAGGCAACACACAGAAGTTTGATAAAGCAACATACAATGTAACAGAGGTATAACTAATGCTATTAACTTCAAAGAGAAGAGTACAGTAACTAGTGCATTTAGGACTGACACACAGTTTACAGATGATTAGGCCTAGATATTAGATAGATCTGCAAAATTAGTTTGCTTGACCAGCCACTTGTCTTTTTACCGTAATTTCATTTTAAACCTGAAAGATGGGTTTAGTATCCATAACTTTAAAGTACTATACTTGCCAGTGCTATCAAATGAAAGAGAAAGAAATAAGAGCTGATAAAGGTCACAAGTTATCAAGTGGCCATAAATTATGCAAGACACATCCTTTTACTGCCTAGATTAGTTTATTTTTAAAGTAGGAAAATAGACTATAAAGTTTTTCCTATCAGGGGCAGTTGTTTATATACAATTCATAGCCATCACCATATGTTAAATTCCTGGAGCTTGCCCAAGCAACCCCTAAGTTTTAGTGATGATGCCCCTATTCTTGAGTTCAGATGTTTTTGTCAAGCAGAATTCACTATCATTCAGTGACTATACATGTAGTATTGTATTGTATGCATTGTAACATGTGGTGACAGAAACAGACTCTGTGAGAAGTAATAATGCTACCCCCCCCCCTCCCCCAAATTAATTATAAGTATTTGTACAGTAACACCATTTTAGGGACATTACAGGTAAGTGGCCAAATTGCAACACAACTGAAAAGACACTACAGTATATGTATATGTACAGTACATAGCAGTTTTTGCAGCACACAGAGAAAATGTTAGTATTAAAGTCACTAACTGTTAATAATGAATTATTCACAAATCTCCCAATTGCAAAAAACTTCAAAACACACATTGTTCCCTGAAAAACAGTGTTGTCAATTGTACATATTTTTAAACAACAAACAGTTCACCATGATCAAACAACCTCAAAGGTATTTTCTCCAGCAGCCCAAGCATATGTACTCTATAAATTGTGACCTCTGCTTTCATGCTTAAATACCAAACACCGGTGAACAGAACAGTGCATATTCCAGTATATGTACAGTTCTAACTTATTTTGTCTGTTACATGTACAGTAAACAAAATCATTGTAGTGTGATGCCTTGCCAAAACCACGACTTGCTATGCTCCAATTTATTGGGGTTTAATGCCCATAATACATAAAAAGCCAGTAAAATACATGAAAGTACTTAGCAGAGGACAGTGGTACAACCCACTGGACGGACCTGTAAGCTCTGAGAACCTTACGGCCCACAAGGGCCCTTAAGGCAGGGCCGGTAGACACCTGACCCCCCGCCGTGAGGGGCGATCGCTTCGTGATGGCAATTTTGCCTTCAACATCATGTTGCCCTAAAAAGGTTGGGCACCCACTTTAAAAATTTAGACACCCACATCTCCCATTTCTGCCTCAACCCCTGCTCTATAGGTACAGTAAGCTACATTATCACTGCACCATATCTATATTTCATATTTCAAAATCTTGAAATGACAGTTTCAAGCTCAGGTGAAATATAAATTCCAGTCATAGGGGTGGAATGAGGAAGGCCACTGGGAATTTATGGCATTCTAAAATCATGTCAAAATCAATCAATTGATGGTGTGTCCCTGACCTGGTATCTCAATTGAGATTTCTGAAATGTGTTAAAAATTGCATTTAGTGGACGGACCTGGAGAATATCTTTAAATCATTAATTGACATTATTTGTTCATAAAACACTGGACAGTTGGATACTACTTTTTATCTTCAAAAACCTGAGTGTAGCTCATTCACTATCAACTTCATCATGTGATGTTTGTTGCCTAGGAAGTACTGTTAAAGATGAGGCATTAGAAGATAAGGATTTATATCAGAAACTAATAGAAACCTTCTGCAAAATTCATTGAAAATACAAGTTAGACCAAACTTTATCCTTCAGATCTTAGGTATATATGCTGTTGCGTAATCAGACGGGAATGAGCTCAGAATGCTCTAGATGAAAGAGGAAACGGTACACACCACAGGTCAAAGTTTAAGTCTAACTGCAAACAATTTTGTTGAAACATATTACCTGTGTTTCTATAAATTGTTGTCCAATTATACGAATACAACATTGTTGTTATGTATCAGTACCAAGCTACAATATGTGTCTCTCAGTTTTTCAGATACTGGTATACAATATAACATATATACTACCATAGTAGTCCATGGTAGCATTAATCTGTTCTTGCTGTAAATATTTGCAGTTTGTGATTTATCTTTACCCCTTTTCAAGAAGGGTATCTTGGTCTGTTTGGTGACATTGATACATCATGAAATCTTTGGCACATTAAGATATATACAACATTTCAGACTTGATCAATATCATCATGACTGATTCAGGGGAGGAATTACTTTTACAGGACATTTCCTTTGAGAGACAAGAATGGCAAACAGTTGACATAAAAGTATATTGGGTTACTGTACAGTAGTTTGTTTTTTAAGCAGAAGTCTACATACAGTACATTATGCTGAGTGTTTCTTAAAGTGCATCTTAGCAATTAACTGCATACTTCGGGTAATATCATGTGACCAAAACAGAGGAGTAAATTTAAAAACTTTACAACAACATGTGCAGAGCGTGTGCTACTATTCAATGTCACCGAAAGGGATCAATGATGATGAACAATAAAAGCCAAATACAATAATAAATGTGCATGTGTGAACATTAAGTGTAGATGACTGCATCCAGCCCAACAGTTGGAACTTCCTTATCTGACAGCACCCTAGATCAGCCAGTGGTACATGTAGTACCGTAATGCACTGTGCAGTAGGTGCAATACAATGTACTGGAGTACACAGTTCTCAGGTATGGTAATCCTATAGTAGATGAGTCCCACACATTTGAGAGACACAGCTTTAATTCTTTGGCTATAAATAAATGGAATGATTGATAGCAAAGATTGAATGTCTACAGTAGATCAGCCAGTGGTACATGTACAGTATTGTACCGTAATGCACTGTGCAGTAGGCACAATACAAGGTTGCAACACATTGCAAAAGTCTCACCTTCACACAATTCTCTAATCATCAAATTGATGTGCAACTCAACTGATTTGAAGTGAACCTACAATGTACTTCCATGCAGTGCACAGCTCTGAAGGTAATGTAATCCTACAGTAGATGAGTCCCAGACATTTTAGAGAGACACAACTTTAATTCTTTGGCTATAAATATTAAGAATGATTGATAGCAAAGACTGAATGTCTACAGCATAATGTCAAATAAGCATTTCAAAATTTGGTTCCTGTTAAAGAGAATGGTTTGATCTACAAAATCCATCATTTGGCTTTAAACTGCATCTAGTGTATATGTACAGTGTACAATATGCATGCCTGTATGTGTGTATGTTTACATGTGTGTAAATGTGTCTAGGACTGAAAGTCCAGAACAAACCTTTGGAGCTAATAACCTACTGTACCTACTGTACTGTATATTACAAGTACCAACAACTCACAATATTACTGTATTTTATCAACTTGGCATAGTATTTCCTATTTGGAACAATGAACAATTGTAGACACCAATTAACTTAAATTATGTTTTAACAAAATACAATTGGTTGCATGTAGAGCTCTACAGACCAACATACCAGTACCTAGCACAAGATCCTTGCATGTTTAACGTGTGATCTTTGAGAGGGCTGCAACCTGGTGAAGGCAATTTGCCTCCAGGCAAAAACAATCACTTAAGGACTCAACCTTGAGCCAAGCTGCTGATATTATGAAAAATGAATTTACTGTACAGTTTGTCGTATTCCTAACCACTCTTCCAATGGCACAGCATAGATACATGTATATAATTGAAATCGTATACATACAGTATATATATATAAATAAATACGTATACGTATATGGGCCTTTACACAGTAAACCAACACGAAAATCAACACATGCAGTTTTCAGTATTGAAATTGGTATTTTCTTTGTTCTATTAGGATGAGTGTTAGTTATTTGAAGCAGAGAGATAGCATAGAAAGTTTCAACATCCTACTTGAATTTTGAAATTTTGGTCCATTGGAATCCTATGGGAAATATAAC